>KI424056.1:3965-20622 GCA_000473375.1 Anopheles culicifacies | reverse complement strand
TCCCAACGGGCCACCCCAATCGTTTATATTCTTATAACTTCCGTATGCTTATAGACTCCTTATTCTTACGTTTACATACCTGTCTCGTAACTGTTGCATCATCAAACTGGTTCGGTATTTTGTTCGGATTCGATTTGATGCATCGAATGAAGAATGGGTTCGCCTAAAAACGATTTAACCATTAGTATTAGCCATTTTGTTGCATTAGCCTGCATTAAATGCCATGTACGTACCTGATTTAACGTTTCCATCAGTGCGATCAGTGAGTTTTGAAACTGGGCTGTCACGGTAAGTGGCTGTTTGCGCGTTTTGATGGCGGAGGTTTGGTTGGACAGATTCTGACCGGCCGAGAGCGTTTTCACCGACTGAAGATTCTTTAGCCCCTTTTTAGGGCGTTCCCGGGGACGAAAGGATTTGTTTTTCCTGTTGTGATGGTCGATTGGTGGTGGTGGTTTGAAAATTAGAAAGAAAAATTAGTAAATTTGAAAAAATGTAACAATACGTGTTAATCTTGCAATCACGGATTATCCGCTCTATAGCAGAAGTTTAGTAAAAGCAGCATTTGCTTGAAGAATAAAACAATCGCTCAGGAGTTTTATAAGAGCGATGCCTGCACTAGGAAAGGTTATTGGAATTTTAATCTATCAATTTTGATTTTAAAAGATATGTAATACACGCATACACACAAATACAAAAAAAAACACCAAGCTACGAGTAACAATCCAATCCAAAAAAGAAAAGCTTAAAGACACGTTACACATTAAGCATGGACTTCAAGTCATGGACAATTAATCAACATACGCAATCAAACAGAACGGTTACGGTTGATTTTAAACAGAATAATAGATAACCGATGGTATACAAGTATTTTCCAAATATAAAATAATTTCTAGAGATCGAAGAGCTACACGATGACTGACGGGGTATGATGGAATATGATAGAAAATGAGCGAATGGAATATGTGTGCGCCGTGGCGTTTTGAAACGTCTCTTACATTACGATCTGCGACGCACGAGCCATTACGTCCTGACCGGAACGTTCGAAACGGTTCCGTGCCGCTGCCGATCCCAACCCATATCCTTTGCCATTGCCGCCGGTTCCTGCTCCTCCACCACCGCCACCCGGTGCGCCGGAAGCGTTTGCACTGTTGGTCGATGATTTGCCATTTCCCCCACTAGCGTAGGACAGCAACAGGGTGGATGATCCCGATTGCTGATGCTTCGATTGGTACTGGGGTGCATGATCCTGCTGTTGGTAGCTCTCGTAGTTTAGCTTTCCGTCTGGGAAGTTTTTGTTGTTGAACGCAAAACTCGACCACGACCGGCGAGGTGTTCCACCTCCCGTACCGCCCGGTGAAGCTGAACCGCCCCCAGCATAACCAGCATTCCCGAGCGACTGTCGGTGGTAGGACAGATTGCTACCGGGTGAGCTGGACTGGTTGTTACTATGGCCAGATGTGATATCGCTCATGGCATTGCTGATGCGTTTGCTGCGCGCACGACAATCGAAGGCGTTTTAGCGGCGGCGGCGGCGTGTGGTTGGCATGTATTTGAAGGGTGGTGATGTGTTTTGTTCCCCCCGGTAGATCGCGTTTGGCATGATATGGCATATGATGATAATGATGAGGGAACAGGCACGCGATAACGATAGACCAGGGATACACACGCACACGAAGACACGGGCACAGAGGCACACATAATGGATGGTCATGATGGGCAGGATGAAAATAAATCAAGAAAGGAAAATAAACGTAAAATATGAAATATGCTTACAAAATTATACAGAAAGGATAATTCGGTCTCAACATTGATTGTTAGTGGCATTTTGAAGCGTTGAGTACATAAGTGAGTTAGGTTACAGTACGAATTAGTTAGAGTATTTGTTTAGAACCGACACGAAACTATTTGTTTCAGCTTCCATTCAAGGCCGCCGGGTTTTAACGTATCACTACAATCCATTTACAGCTGCAAAAGGGACTGCAGCATTCCCTCTGTTCGCTTAAACATTCTTTGCATTAGCACACTTTTTTATACATATTTTCAATTTAGCAGTTAGCACTTACTTAACTTCAGTGCGCATCACACATTTACAATACACACACAAACGCTAGAAAGGAGCGCACTATTTACGGTTAATCAATGGATGCGATACACGGCACACATCACGTTATATTACACGTGGTGGTGGACGGCCAATATAGAAAAACAGTTCATTCCATTCAATCAAACCCACACAACAAAACAGACAAAAAAAAAACATGACAGCGGGAGGCCAAGTCCCCGCAAAGCGTATATGCTAGTGGCACACACACATCACACATTTGTTGCATTCGGCACTCGCTCGTCCGAATCGCTTACGGCCAATTTTTTCGAAGGCGCTCCCTCTGACCCCCTTTGCCTGCGATCGACTTTGTCGAATAGTTACGGTACCGGTCCAGCATACCACCGTCCCGAACCGGACGCCTTGAACAGAAAAGTTTCCTGCAGGAACACGGAACAGAATCAGTAGGGGAACACATTGTTTTCTTAGAAATTTAGAGCATTGTAAAATCAAAATATGACCTTCATATCTGATTCATCTATATTATTAATGACAAACTGCCGAAAACGCTTTACCGAAGATCCGTAGCGTGTCATACACGAAACTAGGAATTTGGATATTCCAACGTATGTTATTACTGTAGTAAGGATGTGTTGTTTAGTTTTAGTGCTCTTTGCAAATAAGCCATTATTATAAATTGTAACACAATAACGTATGGGGACCATGATCAGATTATAAAGTGAATGAAAGATGAAGCACGATGCAATCAATGTATGGAACGATTAGGCACAGGAAGGACACGACTAACATAACCGTCGACGAAGAATATTATGGAAAAAACAAAATGGGTGCATGAAGTTCACATGGGAGGGATACAACAAGGATGAAACAACTGAAATAGTTTTGAAAGAAGGTACTTAAACACACACAAAGCTCTAAATACTAACGAGTATAAACGGGAACGGGACGAATAACAAGAACGGGGAAAGAGATTAGCACGAAGAACGAATATACAACAAGAACACAGTTAGATAGATTAAAAACCACTTTCACTGACGGCTTTAGCTTTCTTTGAAAAGCGACAACCTTTGAAATGGTTTGGTGTGTTGTTTTAGAGAGATATGGGCACTTACGCAATTCGATTGATTGTTAGGTTCACCGATGAGACCGTCACGAGATGGCTATAGAATCACCAATCACACCACCACCGTAGCAGGGAGGAACGTTGGAAGGGGCCAACAATGTCAGCGATGGAAAGATTTTTGCATTTTGCGGGGAGGATTTTTGGGAACCAATATGATAAGGGTGAACAGAATACAACGAATTGTTTGAGAGACAAAACAAAACCATAACGAACCACCAGGAAGGGTTAACAACATAAATCAAAAGTCACGAGGAAAGCCCCACAGGGAAAAGGAAAGAGGATCAAACAGGAAGAGAGAAAAGAGAGAAAGAAAAGAGAAACACAACATGATCAATACCGAAGTGTAACAACGTTTGAGTAAACTTCCACCATGAAGCCCACCGTATCAAACCAAATGTACACATCAACGAAACAAACACAGAACATCGTTGCGCGTTACTTCCCTACACCCTGTGCTCTCTCTCTAACAAATGGGGGTCAACTGGCACCGGGAATCCCTTACCTTACGATACTATCGTTCGGTGCTCGGTATCGTGTCTTGGTCGCCAACTTGTTGAACGACATGTCGGCCCGTTCCTTGCGATGCTTAATCCCAGCCGACCGGAATGCAAAATAGCCGCGAAAAAAGGCCCGCAAAATGGCCCACCGAAACACGGCTACCGGATCGGCCCCGACCAGCTCGCGCACGAACGCCATGCTCGAGTTTTTCAGCACGCTCACAATGTCCTGCCGCATTAGATCGAGATTCTTTTCGCGCATTTCGGCAACCTAAAATGGAAACGGAAGGCAACACAAGACGTTACTATGTTGACTCCAAAAGATCGGGGAAGATGATGATGCTTACCTGATATTTCACCTTGCCCGCGTAATGCTTAATGATAAATGCGTTCTCTTTGCGCTGGGGCTTTTCGTAAAATGCATTATCCTTGTGAACACTGTTGAACTTTTGCAGTAACGTTTCGTTTGTGGCACCGGGAAAACTAAAAAAGGGACCGATGCATTAAGCTCGTGCGGTTCGGTCAATAGCAGCAGATACTCACTTGCACAGATCGTCCAGTATACACAGCAAACCGGATGGTTTCGATTCAAACAGCTGCAGGCAGCCGTAATTGTCTAGAAATTCTATATCAGTCCATTTAATTCCCTCACGTTTGTATTCTTTTTGTTCGTACTTGAACACGTGCTGAAAAGGGGGAGAAGGCAAGAAGCGACATATTAGCGTGTTTCATTCATGCTTACAAACACAGACGCGTACGCGCGCTCTCCATTTCGTACCAGATTGAAGTAATACTGTAAATGCTCGTTCGCGTAGTTAATGCACAGCTGCTCGAAGCTATTCTGGGGCCCAAAGTCCTCGAAACCGAATATATCCAGCACCCCGATCGAGTGACCCGTATGCAAGACCTGATCCTTGTTCAGCAGTGCATGGTTCACCTGCAGCACGATCCAGTCGAACAGCGCCCCGTAAAGGCACTTCGCTAGCGCATCCCGGGCAGCAATCGCTTCCGGCAGCTTGTACTGCATGATCAGAGTTTCACCGCTCGCCTTCACGCGCTTGGACGTGAGGGCCGACATGAGCGTTTCCTGCTTGACGCGCAGCAACTCCGATATCAGCCCAACCACGTCCGGGTTCCGCACCTGCACGCTTTCGTCATGGTGGTAGGTGGACTTTTTCGGGAAGAACTCCACATTGCCGAGCAGCAGCACGGCGGACAGTACGTTAAACAGTCGCCTTTGCTTCTCCGCCGAAAAGCCAACCATCTCCATGCTTTGCTTGAGGCGCGAAAATTCATACTTCTCGTCACAGTTCTCCAGCGTGAGATTCTTCGCATTCAGGTAGTGATACTTCTCCGCCGGCAGCAGATGTAGCGCGTCCCGCTCGGTATCGGTTGCACCGGACAGCAGATAGTAGAACACGTGATAGTTGCGCTCGTAATGGCCCTGCGAAACGATGCGACTCTTTTCGAGCAGATACTTCTGGACAACCGCACCCTGCACCATGCCATTCTCGCGGTAATTCACTTGGATGAACTTTCCAAACCGGCTGCTGTTGTTGTTGTGGGCCGTTTTCGCATTGCCGAATGCCTCGAGGACGGGTCCGGCACTGAGGATGGTCTGCTCCACGCCCGACCCGTGGGCACCCTTCTGCGAGAGGGCAGTTAGATGGTGGAGCAGAAAGTTGGTGCTTTCCGTTTTGCCGGAACCGCTCTCGCCGCTGATAACGATACACTAAAAAGAGGAAATGGAAGCAAACAAATCATATTAGATACTTGTTTATGAATGTTATTTGAGTAAACGTCAAAGTGATCCTGACAAATCTACACTAGTCCACTAGAATCTTGAACAAGACTTCTAGGCAATTGGCTCTTAAATCATATTTCTACATTATTTTGGATATTCAATTAAAGCAGTGTTTAGAATGAATCTAATATGTAAGACAACACTAAAGTATAGAACTTAGTTTCATAATTCTCGCATAGTTTTCAAAACTTTCTCCAAAACAGAATACCCAGTGTGTGTGAGACATTACATACATTAGCCTGCCCCACATTACTACTTTCTCTTCCGCGGTGTAAGTAATAAAACATGTGACCTGTGCGTTACAAAAAAACACATTTGCCTCAGCTACGACAGCAAAAAATTATACATATCTCTACCTAATACGTACAAACAACTTTTCATGTACCGGTGTACCATGCCACAACGATCATTACGAACTCCTCCAACCCCAACACGTTGAAGTTGGCGAAAGAGGCGTTTTTTTCTACGCGACCAGCTTAGACGGTAGTTGAGCGAGTGAGTGTATGGTCGTAAGTTAGCCGCACCAAGATACCATAAAAAAGCCCCCCTTGGACGCCACACCGTTCGTTTCATTCATAACTCGTTTGACCATTCATTCGCCATTTCGTATGAATGCCACGGTCGGACGTCGTCATCAGCAGCAGCAGGCGTGTGTGCGCGCGCGTCACGTCAACTTTTGCGCCCCGGAAGCAAAGGAGGAGAGTCCACCTACATGCAACCTAGAAGACTTTACACCACCAGTTCAACGAAAAACCAGAAGATTCGTACAAAATCGGAGGTACCGCTCTAGTCTGGCATTAAACAAATTATAAAGGAGCTCTCCATGGAGTTAGAGCGCGGAGTAGCAAAAGCATTTACATCTGTTAGGGAGTTTTCTAACCACAAAACTCCGTCACAGAGCTCACGCACCATGTAAAGCTATGCGCGGTCTGATTGTTTGTTTGGTGGTACACCTTATTCATCAGTCTGGTCGCGTTCGTCGCGTTTCACGGTAGATTGACAATTTGCATTGGCATCTTGCTTCACAGACTTTACCTCCCCGCTTCGACGTAAGGCTGTTGGTGTTGGTCGGGTATTGTTTAATCTGCGTACAGTCTCTAGCGTAACCGTTCGCGCCGATATTCTTATTAGTTAGCTCTTGCCCTCATGAATTGGAATCTTCTGAAGTATCTACAAAAAAAGGTCGTCTAAAATTTTGATTCTTTTGTTTGATTTTTAAACATTAACGGCTATTTTTTTTTGTCAATATCTTCATGTCCTTGTGGGACATCGAACATTGCTTACATTTCACGCCAAATGTTTCACATTAAATCGCATTTGTCCGTTTTCCTAAAGTGGAACCGCACTAGAATTGCATGAAAGAACCCCTTAATCACGGTGTTGTCTTGTACAGAGAATGGATGAATAAGATTAATTAAACTCCAATTGGAAGTGGATAAGGAATCCAAATAATGCATCATCCCGCACACATCGCGCGCTCCTCGTGGGAGAAGAATAATAAGAGAGATAGAATACAACAAAAAACAACAACGGACGCAACCGGCAGACCCCATATAACAAGCATCTTCCCGCTATCGCAAAAAAATAACCATCCAGAGCGCGAGTGTGGCAGGCAAACAACGCACAGCAAAAAGTAGCACCTGAGAGTGCACACAGTCCCCCCCCTTGGCGGTAATCGAATCGTAAAACGAACGGCAATGCGCAAAATGCATCGTGGTGCCATTTTGCAGCATCGGTTGCAAAAGATGCTGGACTGAGGAAGTTGCGGAAGAGTGCGGAACCGAAGCTGGAGTGGGGAAGGGAGGTTCTAGTTGAGATGTTGACGCTGCAGTGCTGAGGGCAGCGATGATGATGACGGCATCACTATGCTTTGAATGTTAACGTTAGTGCATGGACAGATGGGATGGATGTTTGGATGGAGTGAAGTGACAAGTAATAAAATTTATCTTCTCGCTTAATCCTTGTCCGTGCCGAAGATGCAACGGAGCGCACGCTTGGTGGTTGTTCACAGCCATCAGGAAGATGTTTTATATCTGGCTAATATCCGTGCCATACACAAAGGCTATTGTGGCCCCTTGTTATTATTCAAGCGAACCCTAACAGAACCCCCGTTTTAGGATCCAACCGTTCACGTTCACATGCAGAATGAAATGACATTGGTTTGGGAATATAAATTTTGAATAATAAAATCGAATTATCATCGAAATTCAAATTTATACTCAATTTGTTCAATTTGTTCTTCTGTAAAACACTTAATGCAAGAAAAAATGTTAAAACATGCAGAGTATCCCTGTGAAGTGTGCAACGTGTGCCGGGTGCTTCACATTCCCTTCACATCTCAGCATATTTCCGAACCGTTCAGAACACAGATGTAACGCATGAGAAAGATCATAACTCATTGCACCTAATGCAATGGGCATTGGATGTGCCACAACTGCACGTTTGTGCACACGCCACACAAAGCAGCATAAGGCAACTGACGAGCGCGAGCTTTCATCGTTCGTTCGTGTAATAGATGCGAGCGATTGTCCACAGCGACTGCGGTATTGAAGTGTGCATGTGCGCAGGTAATGCTGACACCCCGTGCCGCGGCGCTCTCCTCGCTAAGTGCATCGAAGCTGCCGGCGAAGATGATGCTGCAAATGCCGTGCATAATGATGTCGCTAAATGAAGAAACCACCATAGCGCGGCCTCTTTGCTACAGTGGCTCTTCACCAGCAGTGCAGTGGAAATACAAAGCGCAAGAAGACCGTGAAAAAAAAAGAAACACATACCGCTCATCCCTATGCATTACCATGGCGCTGGAGTACACAGTTCAATTAACTGTGTATGATTCAATTGAACTGCAGCAGCTACTTCTAGCTATTGCACAAAGGGGGATGTATATCCCTTTGCCATAAAATCTACCGCAAACTCATTCTAAGCAAGAGGGAGGAATTCCCTGCACATTAGGATTGTAAAATATCGATCCACATTCAAGGCACTATCTAGAGCCGTTCTAAGTAACTTTGTAAGAGGAAGGAACTCTTCCCTATGCCTTATCACCTGACCGAGGTCAAGCTTACCTAACGCTTATTATACCCTAAGCTTTTAAATCCTGGTGTTCACCCTTTTAATCTCAACTCGAACTCAAAAATCGATTCGTCCGATTACTGGTCCTTACCTGGTTGCGTTTCTCTTTCAGCATGTTATAGTAAGCGTTGTCCGCGATGGCGAAGATGTGCGGCGGCAAGATCGGCCCAATCCGCTGATTCTGGTAGAGCCGCACATACTTTGGATTGTAGATTGGATGAAACTTGAACGGGTTCACGGCAATCAGGATGCTGCCGACGTACGTGTAGATGTGACCGGCCTCAAACCGCTGCCGGAGGTTTTCGAGTAGTGTTGCTTCATTAAGATCTGAAACATTGGAGAGGGAAATTGGTGAGTTAAAAAGGAGCAATTGAAGTAATGTTGGGCAAGGTCTTGCACACTTACCTGGTAGTTGGCACAGGTCAGGATATTCTCTATTTTCTTTTTGCAACAAAAATGGTATAAAATCTCTAAGTATCTGTGGATCGAGTCCGTAACTATCTAGCCAAGGAACGTCGCTTTGTATTTCACGTAGATAGAATCTGTAACGAAACGTTTAGATAAAAGAAAGATAAAGTTAAACATACAAAAAATATGGGGTGAATTCCAAGAAGTTATTTGTTAAGAGCTCCTCCGACGACGGACTTAAAGATATATTTCTCTCAGGATCGATACAAAATCCCAACTGTTTGGAGATCGTTCCTTCTACAACCTCCAGCGGGCTTGGCCTGCCATTTCTTGCTTCCGTGACTTGAATGTTCCCGCAACAAGATAGTCAGTCCTGCGTACAAGGGGAACGGCTCGAATAGGATTCGAACGTCAGTAGATTCAAGAATCCACTCGGACTCCGATAGAACTCCGGATTCGACTCCGGGAGCTTCGGAGCTCCATCTACTCTGGAGTACTCTGATCGACTCCGGTTGCTCCATTCAACTCCGTAGTACTCCGATCGACTCCGAAGTACTCCAGATTGACTCCGGATTACTCCAAAGCAGCACCATGAAACATACTGCGGTTGACGTGATAGTAGCGGTCTCCATATGTAAGGATATGCGAGACAAGCGGACCAGTCGCTCCTGGAGTCGGATCAATCCGACAATACAAGTCACAAAAACTAGAAATGGCATAGAAGGGTTGACTGTGTCGATCTGTTCGGGATGATTCATTTGCATCAGTCATCAGACACATTGTAACAAATAGGATGAATCTAATTACAGTGCAAAGAGTTCCCAACGAAGACCGATCCTACTTTTTTCGGTTTCAATCTTGTTACGACCGGCGCCTAGAAGTCACACCCAAGTGCATGCAGACTGTTTGTTTTCCGTCTCCTCTAGAAGAACGTCTCGAAAATGTCTACGGTACGGAGTGTCATTGGGCGAAAAGAAGAAAGTTGTCCATATGATCACACCTTACAGACCACTCGAGACGGTCGTAGCAGGGTTGAATTGCGCCATCTCAGAGTTTGAGTTGCTCCCAACACACTTTCAACAAATGTGACTCATTTGGGTAAACTTTATGTGATTCTACCCCCAACAGCATGTTGTGCGATGGCCACCACACGTGGATTTGTTCTGCCCTTCTGGAGCTTGATGATGATCGCGTATCAAAATATTAAAATGTACGACTGTAAACAGATGAAAGTCAATTGAAGCGAATGCACCAAATAAAATGTACGCAATACGAGAGCGAAAGGCAATGTGCAATTAACTTTACCACTCGGGCCCCGAGATCGCCGAACGGAACCGACCGAGTGAATGTCTACGGGTCTAAGAACGATCGTACTTAGTTGCATGGTAATAAAATTGGCAAAGTGAAGGGAAAAAGAACGTTTCTAGATACAACATGGTATGGAATTCATACATACATATCCTCGTCATTGGTTTGCTAGAGCCCACCCCCAATCCGAGAACGCGTGTGTCACATGGAGGTCCTGCAATCAGCTGAGACGTAGCATTTTTTTGTTTTGTTTTGTTGCACCACTTATTAGCTAAACTTCACCATAAAGGATAATTAGCAACCAATAAATAGGATGGAATGTGACGGACTTTGGAGAAAAAACACACTTTTAGTCCTCAATTAATTCCATCCGGCACACCTCATCACACAACAGAGGTGATGGTGGTGGCGTTGCTTTGTGTGATTAATTATCGTTGCGTGACGAGTGAATAAATCACAACAAAAAAAAAGTCGTACGCGTGAGACTACTCCACCTTTCCAACGTTTGAAGGTTTACAGTTTAGCAGATCGTATAACATCGATTTTACGAGAGCTAACCAGCCGGAGGCCTATGTCTTTAAGGTTTTATAAATATGATCCGCTGGTAAACACGCATAAATAATGTCCGTTTATAAACAATCGTGGTGGTTCTATGTGACGTGACAATCGCGACACGTCCACTCCAAAAAACAAAAAAAAACCTGGTGATAATTGGACCACCACTTTGTCTGGTTGCTTTCAGCGGATAATCCAAAAATATGCTCAGCCCTGTCAGTAGCAGATGCGCTCACTACTTAGGACATTAAACCACGGAAAACGTCACCATTTAACGTGCCTCGGACCATGATCGTTTGCCGCACATCAGTTTTCACGCATCGTTTCTAGAAGAAGCCGCGAGCGTAAAAACCTAATGGCCATAACGTCCTCCACACACGTCAATGGACCGCATCTCCCTTTTTTGATCCGCGTCCATTCCATTTTCCAAGCTTTTAAATATTTGAGAAAACACAGCTGACCCTAGCTCTGTGTATGCCGATGTTTCGGTTCTGTCCGTTGGTCATCTCACCTTGCTCTGGTAACTGCTTAAGGTGGGTAGATGCGCGCTGCGTTTGTTGTAAAAGTTTACTTGAGATGTTTTCCGTTGTGGTTCGATTTATCGTGCGCGGTTTTCCTTTTTGCTCGATGGTCGCCCGATACACACCGACTGGTCCGTGTTTTAACAAACATCCAACAAACGAAACATTCGAATGAAAAATCAGCGTTCGTGTCGCTGCTAGCCGGAAAAAGCCTGGTGTGTTCTGGTGGTTTTTGGTTACCTTTCGGGATGAACAGATTTCCCTCGTTCGGTATTTCTAGATGATAAATGTCATCGGAACCGTCAAAACAACCAGCGCATCCGAGCTGCTGTTTTGGGGAGAAGGTCGTTAGCATCGGTGTTGCCGGCTTAAAGTGACAGCACATTTGACGACGACGACAGCCACGATGATCGGGCAATCTGGCGTACACGACGTCGTTCGGGGGAGAGGGAAAGTAAAATACACAATAAATTTCGAATCATAAAAACACACACACCAGAACGTAGAGACCAGATTTCATTTCAATTTCGCACCCCGGTTACATACGATCGGCGATAGCGTAATGAACGTAGCACGTCAGCATCTCTCTTTTCGGGGTTAAGTACTGTTTCTGTTTCGAAATCACGATGACAAGTATTTATACATATTTACATCCATACGATCTGCGATGCCTACGATCGCCGTCGTAGGTGGAGAACGTAAGACGCCATTTATACCGAAAGGATCTCTGCAGAGCTGCAGCTGCATCGCTCGTGGGATGATCATATTTTCCTTACTTCACACTAATGGTTAGACTTAGAATTCCATTCTCCATTGTCCGCAGTTTGGTGGCGGTGGTGGTGCAGGAAAAATTCCATCAATTGCTTCTCTCGCCTACACAAACTGTGTGGAAAACTAGCTAGGTCAGTTGCCAACAAACTCTATTGGCAACAGCAGTGGGTGTAACGCACGTACGATGTCCAACATTTTGGGATGAAGATAGAATATGTGTCATATTTTTAATGCACATTCTATTGGTTTTTAATTGACTGAATATGTTATTTTTGTCAGTATGTTGGAGGTAATAACGCTTGGGAAGATTGCGAGAAAACGATCAGTGGCTAATCTTACGGTAGGCGATCTTCAAGAGCTCTGTCGGCTCGAAGAAACGATCTCGGAGAGTGGCATTAAGCACTGAAGCACATCGGGAGTCTCAATTCTAGCTATTCTTCCTTTCGAGGATCGAAAAGATCGACAACGTTTGCAGGTGTATATGAAGTAGTTTACTAGTTGGAAGCTCCAAACTATCATTCCACTTGTGGTCTCCATTTATAATGACGCTCTGAAGCCAAAGCTCATGAGATTTGGTAGATATCAAGACCTGGAATTTAAGTTTTAAGTTTAAGTTTTTAAGTAAAATTAAATTGAATGAAAGCATAAAAGTCTTCCATCTTCTTCTTCTTCTGTGACTCCACAACCTCGAGAGGCCTTCGCCAGCAATTTCTGACTTCCCGCTTTTTGGATGTACCTGTATTAGGATAGTTAGTCCTACGTACGACGGAAAGGCCCGAATGGTATTCAAACCTCGGTCCTGTTGGTTAGAAGACCGGCGCCGCAAACTCCACAGCCACCGAGCCGCTCCACAAGTCTTCAACCTATGCCTAATACACGAGATGTCGACACAATCGACTTCCAATTTGGTAACAGCTGTAAGATAGCTAGAAGAGCCTAACACTAGCTTTAAAATTAATTTTAAAAAGAGTTGGAAAAACAGGTGTGAGATAACAACTCGATTGTTCGAGCGAACTAAAAAGAAAATGGAAAAAAGCGTGAACACTGACATTACCAAACATCAATCCTATGCCAACCGTAGCTTTGACATTATAATACTAGACTGTTAGAAATATGTCACAATAGTAGAATGTGTTCAACTGCGTCAGGCCAGGGAACTCCGTCCATTACAATTTGTCAAAAATGTTGTAATCCTATTTTTCTTCTTTTTTTTCGAATCAGATCCCTCCATTACAAACTTCTATCCACCGTATGTCAAACAAAACAACAAAACACACCAGTTAACGATAGTGAGGAATGTTTTCTATCACAACACCTGTCCCCCGCGTGTCCCGCGTGTATTCTGAGTCAAATTAATCCACACCGACAAAAATGTGATATTTGTCAAGCTATCCCTTCTACTAAGCTGCCACCGGTTCCGAGGCGGAGGTTTTCCACCTCACCTCAGCAGCAGAGAGCGACCGATCATCCTCACAACGGCACGAGACCGTGTTGTGAAGCGGAAGATAAATTTAGCTTCCCCTAAATTCCACTCCCACTCTACTCTGAGGAAGCGAACCGGGCGTAGGTTCCAGCAATGAAAATCGTCATCAGCAACGAAATCCCACCGGGATACGTGTCGTTACTCCCTCTCTCCCTACCTTGCGTGGGTAATATTTGGCCGGCAGATCAGGACACCTCCGCAAAGAAACGCAACCGCAGTGACGACATATGCGCTGCTGCTCGCCATCATCAGCCGTCAAAACTCGTTGGAGCAGAACGGAGGAACTCACCCGGTTTGAAGCGAAGGCGTAAAATGCTACAGCGTCACCTTAAGCAGAGGAGCCGAAAGCGGGGTCGCCGTGCGCGAGCGGTGGACAAACTAATTAGCGAATGCCAAATGACTTCATCATAAGTGCCAAATTAGATAGAAGCGATTTGAATCTAATTTCCACGATACCATGAAAAATCGTTCGTTTCTAATAACGGCAAAAGGGAAGCAAGATCTAAAAACGATGGAACACGGGTGTCTCTGTGCTCCTGTTTTTCCAAGCGTATGTGTCCCATATATTTCCATCGGAGCTTAGCCATGTTGTTGCGTGTTCTTCTACGAACACATCACAACACGAAGAGATTCGTATAAGGTAAACAAATTAGACGTGCGACTTCAGCCATATTGCATTTGGAGATGAAAGATAAGTGACTATAATTACATTAATTTGATCGTAATGATCGTGGCGAAATGGACTATTAATCAATCATTAAGTCGCATGGAATAAAAGAACTCTATTTGAAATAAACCGGTGTGGCTCGGTGACCGAGGAGATAGCGATGCCGGTCTTCGTACGGGGACAGGACCGAGGTTCGAATCCCATTCGAGCCGTTCCTCCGTACGCAGTACTGACTATTCTGTTGCGAGTACCTTTAAGTCACGGAAACCAAAAAAAAAAAAATAATAAGCCAAGACCTCACTAGCTTGTAGAGCCATAGAAGACCAGAACAAGTACATGTCTCTCCAAATACCCTAGCAATCGTCTAGCAATTACCAGCGAATCGAGTGCTTCGACGTATGGATTCTGGAGAACAGACGCTGACTATCCTCCTCCTATTAATCTAAAAGAGTATGAGATTCCTCACATATCCAAGATCAGATGCGAGCCCCACTGACTGTCCGAACTTCCTACGATTCTTAAAACAACTAGAATGCTCCTGGTTCTCCAGGAACAGGAATACAGGATATTGAAGGAGAGCTCTCTTGTAAACGACGTCCAATAAAAACGACTTGAATATTCACGAAATCAAACAAAAGTTTGATACAGTCGTTGCCGTCAAATTTTGGCTCTAAGTCACCTATTTTTGTCTCGTAGTCATCAATTCTTGCCCCTAAGGCTTTTGACAGTGCGCATCAATTATTGACTCTGAATGAAAACAGGAAGAATTCAATAATTTTGTGTATAATTGAAGAAAATCAAAGCAGAATTAAATAATTGTAGTGATAAAGTATATAATTTTGAATATAAATAATAAATTGAATTGTTAATGTTTAGCAAATGGAAAAACATAGTCATAGCGCTGCCAAAATGAGGAAGTTCTTGAAGATTAGTTTGTAACAAAATATTAAATTAATTAAATTAGAATTAAAAACTGTTACAGGCATGTGTTACTAAGTTTATATGAAAAAACTAAATAAATATAACTTGTTTGAAACACACATTGAATAATTTAAGTTTTTCGTGTCTGCGATGTAAAAAAGTAAAATTGGCTGTAATGTGACGATATTTGATGTCTAATAGTCAAAATTTTGTGTCAACGACTGTAATATTGACCACCATCGGACATACGACGTAATAGAAAACGATCGATCCGATATTAAAACAATATGGGTCCAAGCCGATAAGTTTTTCCCGATCTTGCCCAAACTAAGAGAGCTCATTCATCAAACCTCATCCTCATCCTTTCTACTGCCGCCTTGAAAAAAGCATGATCACTCTGATCATCGTGTATGAAGCAGTAGGCAAGTTTGACGCATCTTCCGCGCGATAGTGGGCCGGTTTGATTTGTTGAGAATTGCCCAAATCGATCAACGGCGTTGAAGAGGGTTGGTAGTAAACAAATTAGCGCCACTAGTCGATCAACTCATTGCTCTCGGGGTTTCGGCTATTTCGGTCTTATTTTACTTCTGCTAGGAATGTGAAGAAAAAACATCTCCACACTCGGCACTCGGCAGTGGATTCGGTGATTTGCAGGTGGTGCTATACGAGTGCTCCACATTTCAACAGTTGATGCGTTAGTTCGTTTGGACGGTATTTATGGCGAGTGGAAATTGATGTAAGGCATTTTAAGATTTGTTCAAACATTTCGCCGTTCAGATAATAACAGGTAATAGTACCCGGCAGCATCAGGTATGATGTATCGCAATAAGTGCCCCCCTGGCCGAGAGATAGAGAGCAGTCATAAATTATTCCCAAAAATAGCTTCATCCCATCATCAAGCTCGGTGGGCAAAGAGTTGTGGAATATCGCACCGACCATCGGCTCTCAACACAGCTTACACTCGTTATCGCGCTAAAAACTCAATGCAAGCAAATGAAAACGAAATGATTGAGCTTTTGAAAAGGGGTAAAATCAATATCAAATTAACCGCACGACATACATCATCATCATCACCATCAATCGGCGGGGGGTTGATCTCACGGCCGTGGTTTCCAATTTAAACTTCCCGACAACGGGGGAAAAGCTTAGTTTTGATTGCACGACTTTTATGATCGGTTCTCGCACAATATGTACCACGATGATGAAGGTCTGGGAAATCAATTTCCCTCTAATCATCGCCTCGGCGGTTGTTTCGCCACAACATCACGGGGACTCGCTCTCTCTCTCGTTTTGGTCATAAACGAGTTTCTGTGACACCCTGTTGGTGAGGTAAAAGTAAAAGTGAAATTCATTTCCTCTCTTCCCGGTGTGCTTTTCCGGCGGCTGCCGGTCAATTCCGTGGCATTTCTGCGTAATCATTATTTCATCCAAGCCTGGAACTGATAAATTGCATCCGATGCAGCCC
>KI424054.1:2355-20541 GCA_000473375.1 Anopheles culicifacies | reverse complement strand
TAAAAAAAGAACGTCAGGCGAACTTCGAATAATTATCTGAATCTCCAATTGTCCTACTTCCTCGGATTTACATTGTGTATCATGTATGTACCGAGCCCATTATTTCGAGTATTGATGCTACCCTGGAGTAATCCGGAGTCAATTAGAATACTCCGGAATGGATCTGAGTACTCCAGAGTGCATGGAGCTCCAGAGCTCTGATCCGGAGTTCTATCGGAGTCGGATTGGATTCGTGTATCCACTCCGGAGTTCCCATCACTATTGATTACCAAACTCGCAGGCACACTCACTCACCCGATTTGGTTTTACATATGTCAAACTTAATCACACGGAGGAGCATTGTTAAACAAACGCTTACAAACATAATTGAGCTGAACACTATTGTCTTTGAATGACTCATTCAAGATGATTGACTCGCACTTCTGTCTCGTCTTTATTTGTGTTTGAGCACACACAAACACATTCGCTCTGAAGCTCTGAAGCGACCCAAATATTTACTCCCAGGCAACGGCCGTTTGTTGCTCGGATGCAAAATGAAGTACACCGTCCATTCGCTTCTTCACGTACTGTTTAGAAGAAGGGCTGTAAGCAAGGTCAGTGATGGTAAATAGGGAGGTTTAAACAAAAGCAAAAAAAAGCACCACACTTATGGAAGCTAATAATTTGTGTTTATGATTACATTTTACACTTCTGTAATGTCGCAAGCATTGACTCACTCACCATCAACCACTCAGCTGACCCAGTCAAGGTGAACCCGCGAAACCGTGTTCTGTTTTTCGGTTAACATCTTTAAGCTATTCGGTTCGAAATCGCTCAAAACGATCCATCACTTATCGGGTTTTGTGATGAGGCAGAAAACAAAACCTCACCAATAACAAGTATTCTACCAAAGCGAATGGAAAGAGCTTGGATGGATGTGGAACTTTTCCCGCCGTACAGCTAAAAGCGCCCGTTTAAGTGTGTCGATTTTCCTTCCCCGAATGACTACTTCGTGCCGAGTCGATCACGTCACATTTTCTTGCTTGATCTTTATTTTATGCTCGTTTGTGTTGTTTTTTTGTTCACCGTTCCCTTCCGACGGTGGTATTCAATTGATCGGCAGCGGCTGTAGCGAGTTTGTACTTCGTTTTTTTTTATTCCAGCACAGCGCATGTCATAATTATAGGAACAGTATCTTTGTTTTTTTTTTGAGAATTAAGATTCCAAGAGATGGACAAGAAAGTTATCGTTTAAAATAATTTGCAGTAAAAAGTTTAAATTGAACGTAAAGTCATTCAAGTAATTTAATCATATGGGGAAAGTTTTTTTTTCCATTTTTTTTTGTTTGCACTGACGTATATTCAAATTTAAATGATTTCTAGATACTTGTGCAAAATATTTAAAACAAGTTTTAAACAACTCATTGATTAACAAAAGCGTTTGAAGTTTAGTAAAATAATTGTTTGATTTTTTTTTTAATTTGTATGGAGAAGGGTTATGGAGAATACAGTGCATAAACTAACTTTAAGGGTATAGCTCGAAAATCTGAAAAAGTTAGATAAAAATTAGCTGAAAACTATTGCACTTCTACGACTTGATAACTCTGGAATATAATTTAGGGGTTTCAAGCTAAAGTCTCTAATTCTAAGCTAATTGAGAATTTCATTATTTTTCAAACAGAACTTTTTTTTATTATTTTTATTAATCATAAAGTAAGTAAAATAAGTTTTCAGAATATGTATAAATATTCTTTCTGATAAAGAATCTTAAACATATAGAAAAGAAGATCTTTTGCGTATTAAACATTGAAAAATAATCTAACAAAACAAATAGCCATAAATTATGTCACACACTGTAGAGAGCCCATTTTTTACTTTGATGGTTGATGGATGGCCTTTATTATTACATGTAATGAAGGAAAAAGATAATTTATAGTATTTTCAACACATTCTGCAATTGACTAAAGGTACGATAGGAAAAATATTCATCAATACCGCCGAAAGCAACAGCTAACTTAATTAAACAGCATGCACTATCTTTAACGGCCAACGTGCTGCCGTTAAAGCTTCACCGGAAACATTCACCGATGGATTTGCTGGAAAAGAAAAGCTTCCTACGAATGCTCTTCAGTAGAAATGACAAACATTGTTTTTCTTCTCTTTATGCATTGCACTTTTGCAAGCACTGTAAGCCCGGGAGCGTACACAAACCGACCATTGCATTGCACCTTTCCAGACGGAGGCCGAACCAGGCCGGGTGCTCCGGGGACGGTGCTGATGAGCTCGTTGACCATTTTCGTTGACAGCTCGTGTGCAGTGAAGGGAAGTTAAAAACAGAACCGACCAACACGACCACCAGCTTACTGTACCGGTTATTGGTTTGGTTGTGAGCCAATTGTTGATGCTTGACTTGTCTAAGGAGGGGAAGGAAGGAGGGAAAGGGGACGTCTGCATCGATTGGACCCCATGAAAGGCTTTGGGTGGCTTCGATTTCGCTTTGCCGACGAGCATAACTGCGCCAAATGCCTTTAAATGAATGAACTTGAACTTCTTCTTCGGTGCATCGTTGCTCGTTTCTGCCACCCAGGCGGGACTAAGGAACAGGATAGCACACTTTGGGGGGAATAGTTCGGGCGCTCCTCGTTTTCTCGGGGTAGCTTTGTGCGACTGCGTTTGTTGCCGTTGATTAGAGACGTTAAGTCCGAGTGGCAGCATTGCTTCGATGATTGGAATTTCAGGTCTCGCTTGCGTGTGACAGTTTGCGGCATTTAAGCGGATCAGTTTATGGGGGGCAAGCACATACCGAATGCAGCATGAGATATTGCTGGCTTCGGGTGATGTTTGAGGGCTTTATTAATTGCTACATTTTTATCGCCCTTTCACACCACCAAGGTCGATAGCATTAGATACTCGTTAGTCTTAAGATTTAACACTAAATTTCATCTTGCGAAGCGTGAGCAACTTGATGAAATGTGTTAAGTTATTAAATTTAAGCTTGAATTAAAAGTGTTATTAATTTTTCTCATAATTTTCAACGGTGTAATTCTGTAAAATGTCTTCTAAATCATTTTTTACGGTTTTATTAAGCAATGTTGAATATTTTAATTAGTGTTCATGAACAACTGAGCAACCCTGTTCGCTCAGCTCAGTGAAGTGAGCAAATGAGCGTGAGCAACGCGCTTTTAATGAGTTTGCTCTTTTGCTCAGTGTAGCACGTACGATCGAGCAATCTACACTATCAACTAATCGTTTTCTCCATCGCACGATCCTGCTGTTAGTAGATAAAAAAGGACCGAAGATCAAGGTGAATGCGAAAAAGGGACATTCTATGGAATCCTAATATTTCTGCTGATTACCTCTTCGCTGGATGCCCTCTTGGTATCAGAAATCAAAATTGTGTTTCTCGAGCGCACGATAAACTATGAGCAAAAGAGCAATCGCTCGTGAGTTAGCTCATACACTCGCTCAGCTCACCTAAAAAAGTGCATTGACACAACACTAATTTGAATATTTGAATGGCGGATCAACAGAAGCAATTGAGTTTGTGGGTGTGTTTTAATGTATTATGCTGTGGTTTAGAATAGAATAAATTAGTAATACAATTAATTAAAGGGACGCATACATTATTTAATATTTTTCTTCATGAGTAACAATCAAATTAAGTATATTATACTATAATAATGGATTTAAAAATCGTTTAAAAATACTAGTAACTTTAGTATTTTACTGACATTATACTGACATAATTTTACAAAACATTTACTGTATCAATGTAGAGCAAAATATTTTCGATTTTTACCAACTTTTCGCTGTGTTTATCAATTTCTTGTAATACTTTTGGGTATCGCATCTTCAATACTAACATTACTTTTCAAAGGTTATTAAAAATGCTATAAGTCATCAAAAAATTGAATGAATATATGCTATATCAAAAATATTAAAATTCAAAATATGAAAAAATCGTATATTGCCCAATTAAACTGCATAACACGAAGCCAAAACCGACAAATAAAATAATTCGAAAATATATCAACATTAGAAAAGGTGATCTCAAGTTACTGGTATCATAAAACGATTTGTTAAACCATTACCATAGCCGGGAAACAATATTTTCCCCAAGTGTTCTTATAGTCATGTTCTTATTTTCTTTCAAAGTGTGCGTTTCATAATTCTCTACAACTTACGAGAACATTATTTTCAGCTAGCTCTTATAGTTTTTCTTTTATTATCGAAAAAACAGGTGTTCTTATAGTTATGTTAAGGACTGTATAAAAAGAATACACGGAACATTTAACAAAATATTTTTCTATTTAACACATTTTAAATAAACGTTATTCATCATAAAACCCAATTTTACAACAAAAGATATTTAAATAATAATTAAAATCATCAATACGAACCAAAACCAAGCAGTTTTGTGGGCACGATTATTCTTGAGACGCCATCTTTACCACGAAACGACAGAAAATGGCAACACGACATGCATCATAAACAATGCGACGCTCAGCAAAATATTATGGACTTTTTATTACCATCGCACGGTTCGATACCAATCCCCTTTTGTACATCCTTATCGAATATCCATCGATGAATCCATTATTAAAAGATAACCATCCGGAAGAGGGGGGACGGGGAGAGAAACCTTTGGCGTTTCCATCTTGTTCTGCACAGGATCGTTCGTACGTTCGTCGTTACGCTTCGCAAAAGGGGCGCACATTCTGATCGAATGTGAAAGATGCAATAAAATCGAATAAATTTCACATCACACACACGGAAAGCTGCTGCGGAGAGAGAAAAATGTATTCCGGCAGCGTATTTGAATCATGCTTGGTTTGCTTCCCAAACTTACATATCATTTATCGAGCAAAAAAATCAAAAAAATCTTACTTTGGTTGCATTATATTAAATTGATTTCATCGTTATCGGTAACTAGCACAGATTGAAACGTTAAGGAACACACAAAAAAACAAAGAACTTGCCCTACCAGTAATCGCGTTGTAATAACCGACAAGGAAAGACCCGTTGTCGATACTAATTCGTAATATTAACACCCAGCTTCCTGCAAAAGCGTCACACCCAACCCACCATACTTCATCACCCGTTTTCGCTCCGGCTGTAGCTGTTTCAGCGACATTATGATTATGGTGATAAATTGCATCCTGTGTGCAAAAGGGTGACCATTTCCCGAATTAATGGTCACTCTTTACGACGGTGGCGAACAAAGCGTTACCAATATTACTTGCCATTGCCGTGCCTTTGTTGCTGACGACGGTCATTGCTGCACGGGTAAATTAGGGGATAACATTTGTGATCCTCCTTTTTTACGGTTTTATTAAGCCCGATGACAACGAAATGATTTATTTTATGCCATCAAAAGCTTCATTCCGGTCTTATCTGCCCCTTTTACGGAAGCTGATGAGGTGAGAGCTGATGGAAAGGGAAAGAAAGAAGGGAGGAAAGATCTTTACAACCTAACTGAGAAGTAATTATATGATAAACGGGTGATTAGAATAGAGAAATGGCCGCCTACAACTATCGTCCTCACGGTGGCCCTCCTTTTTCCCCATTTGGACTTACCCTGAACTTGACCCAAAATGCGGAACACAGAGAGTACAGCGTGTGTATTCGATTTCGAAAGTATTTCACTTCGATTCAATCATCTCCAAATCGATCAATGTGCGCACCATCGAACAAAGGCAACCTGAGGGTTTTGCTTCGTGCCCTCGCAGAAAGGAACCATTTGTTCGGTTGAACCAAATTGGCCACGCTGAACGATGACCCAAAAAAGGCTTATGGCTTTATTTTTGCAAACTCACCCAACTTAAAACTTATCGCTTCATTCTTAAAATCGATCATCTGCTCGCTGTGAAAGCAGATAGGTGCGCACGGATCGGTTTTGGTGTCGGTGGGCTCTCAATGTTGTAGCATAAAACACAACCAAGCTCAGTGCAAAAGCTGCGAAAAATGGGTGCGAAATAAGCAGCGTCCATTGATTAGTTGTGAGGACAGCTCACGCTTTTGATTGCGGTGCGGATAAACCGTTTTTTCGATGATTTTTGTTCGTTTTTGTTTTTAATTTTTTATCTATTAAATATATTTATATCCTGCAGTTTCACACTAGACTTTCACTTTTCTATGTTTAGAAGGTTTTGAGCCAGTTTTTGTACTTCTCTTTTATTTACTCTATTTATTACTTTCTTCTCTGTTTCTACTGTTTGTTCAATATCGTTCTTGTTAAAGATATTTTTATTACGATGTTACTGTTTGTATTCTTATAACTTAACATTTTTAATATGTTTTTGTTAAAACTTATTCATGTTTATTGTGTTTTGTTTTATTTGAAATAATGTCTTCATATTTTCGTCATATCCTTTTTTTTTTGTATAAGAATTTAAAATTATTAAATCCTACGAAAACATTCCCATACATTATTATAATTTCAATTGAGATAAACTACAGATTATTTATAGTTAATCTGTAGTTTATGTCAAAAAAAAAAGTTGATAAAAAAATAAAAAAAGATAATAAATAATTAATAAAAATCAGAAATTGACTAAAAATGACAGATCCTTTTATAAACAAAAAGTGAAATTTTAACAACTAAAGAGAAAATATATAGAAAATAAATAAATTAAGAGAAAAAAACCATTCCGGTACAATTTTACGATTTTAAAAATCCTTATTGGATGTGAAAAACCAATTATTTTCTGAAGTTACTATCAAATTAATAAATCAAATTCTTGGAAGAGAAATAAACAAACTATAAAATTGACAAACCCGCATAATTTGGAAAAATGCTTCAATCGTCTTCGGACAATCAATTTATTCAAATACTGAATAATTTTGCACAATAACGATAAGAACACATTTATTAAATTTTTATTTAAAGAATGTTATTATCTTCATGCAATAATTTCCTCCATTATTAGCATGCCCATTTGGTATATCACAGCTACTTACGAATGCGAAAAATGAAAGTGATTTCACTCCAATTTCCCTGACCGACGCCGACCATCGGAGGACGCATCCGTACCGTTCATTCAACTCGATCTAACACGATCGTGCTCGACGGCACCGATTTCAACCGAAAGGTCGCTCCAATAACGGCTGAACTTGGACATTTTCAAACCGATCGCAACTTTCAACGTACCTGGCACGGTAGAGGCGTGAAAGTGTTGCCCTTCAATGCCGCTGTCCGCTGTCGATAATGATTCGCTTCCAAAAGGAAAAGGTCCGAGGGTGGGAGTGTGTGTGTGCGCTCACCCCCATTTTTCGGGGTGCCGAGATGGCCGCCCATTTCGAGCAGCGACCTTCCCGTTCGGTCCAGATCGCTGTTGGGGTGTGTTTTTTGTTTCCCTCCCTCGTCAGCTGTGCGCCGTCTGGAAAGGTGAAATTTTATCACTCAAATTAGGAAGGATTACCTAAAATGATTCTTTTCCACACGATCCTATGCTTGTTGTGCATTTCAAGCATAATGCGAGCGAGTTCGTGGGTTCCGTTCCTAACACACAAAAAAACCCTTCGCTAAACCGCTTTATTGTCCGCCGGCTCGACAGCTGGACGCGAATTTCGAAAGGCTTTTCGAAGAGGCAGCTCAGTTGCAGCCCATTTGAAGCTCAATTTATTTTATCGCGCCCCGTTTGTGCGAAGCCACGCTGATTGAATTTTACGTGACGTGATCTTGACGGCCGGCGAGCGATTTTAGAGGAAAAGGCCCACTTTAAAGAGAAAACAAAAAACTACTAGCGCCACTCACCAAACGCAGTGGTTCGTTTACATGTACAATAATAATCCCAGTATTTATTTAACAAAACCCCACGACAAATCATTAATTTCCATTCGAACATTTGTCTCCATACAAATCATACAAAGCGAACATTGGGAAATTTCAATATCCATACATCCTCGGGATATGGTGCACCGAGCAGCGAACCATCCCAAAAGCCCAAAAATGAACCGAAATCTTCAACCGAAAACCCCATAAAGGGAGAATGTATTTATGATGGTGAAACCCACGGTGATCCCTTTTCCCGTTCCACTGTGCGATGGTATGTGAATTCGTTTGCCATTCTTATGATTTACATAATACGCTTATGCTCAGCAACCCCCCAAAACCCCAAGGTCAATGTACGAGCGGGATGAAGAAATCCTCCAATTTCCTGCCCATCTTCTTAGTTCTATAGTTTCCTTTTGGGTCACAGAATGTTTTGGAATCGTTTTGGAAACGACACCCAGGCTATTGGAAACCAAGCGACAGTGTTCTGATGCAGGCACCGATATTATCATGTCTTTCTGGGGTGTGTTTTTGTGCAAAATTACAAATGCGAAATGTTCAATATTCTGGGCTCGTTTATGCTTTGCGCCTCTCTCTCTCTTGTTTATGTGTACGGAGCCCTACGGATACGCTTTGTTTGCGCTGAAGAAATTCTGGCATAATTGAACGGTTCAGCGCCACGAACTGCAGTGGCCAAGATGCGAGGCGCGAATCGCATAAGTCATTCGGTGATGTCTCCGCCACTGCTTCCCACAAGCAGTCCGACGCTCTGACGTGCAGGAATGTTCCGTTTGCGTAGCGTGTATTTATATATATTGGATACATGGATGGAATTTCGGACGATTATTTAACAGCTATAGGACGCAACCCCGGGTCGGCATTGGCCGAGCGTTACCCAAAGGCGAAGGAATCTGTGCAGAATGTACGGTATACACACTTAGCTGCCCCGAGCCTATCGCAAGATTCGTATCGATTGCCCCTGTTTGCTACCGGCGAACCGTCTGAACGGTTGCTTTATCCGCCCAGCCGATCCATTCGAGGGCTATTGGCTCTCGAACTAATCAAAAGTGCCGGAGGTGGATCATTCCAACTTCATACATAAAAATCGATTATCACACCCTGGGACCTGGGAGTGGACGGATAGGATGGTGGAGAGCGGTATATCGATCTAGAATCAGTTGCAGTAAGTGTAAACAGGCAAAGATTCAGAGTCATGTGAAGAAAGGAGGGACAGAAACACCCGGGAGTTCTACGACGAGGTTCAGGTCACAGAGAAACTAGTTGATATTCCACACACGTCGGGTGTATTCGTGGAATTCTGGATGTATTCGGAGACAGTTGTTCCCGCATGATACTTAAGGGCATTAGCGAGAAAGCGCTTTAAGAAGAATGTGTCTTAAGGAATACATTTAATGCATTAAATTATACGCACACAGCACGAGTGACGAATGTAAACTCAATATGGCGCATAAATTAATGAAGAGATAGTTTAAATGATGGCAAATGAAAGGTAGAGCTTTTTCATGATTAAATGAAAAAAAAAATACGAAAGTCATTGCAGACGAGTTATAAGAGAATTAGCTCTATTTTGGAGCAGGATGATCCAGAAATTGGAGAAGGTCTCACATCTCGAATTGGAACTTCTAGACCAGATTTTCAAATTGATCTCTCTTGAAGCTAAGCTACTCACCGTACAATTAAGCTAGCTCTAATCACAAAATAAAGCAAAGACCTATCGGAAATCACCTAGAGAGATGGCGACGAACAGAGTTAACAGGCGGTCGGTACAGAGCACATAACGGTCAAGGTTGTAATTTCTTCGGATAATTCATTCATGGCGTTGTCACGACTTCTTCGCCTCCCAATGCTGCACTTCCTTGGAAAGCTCCTCGGAAGAAGAAAACGTAAGAAGGTTGTTATCATGCTCGCACACATACAGGGCAGGGGTGCAGATTTCACAACCTTCGCGAAAATGGCAGAAATAATGGGCAGAATCCAAGACGGCAAAAGATGAAATGTGTGTCAACGGTGCTGTGTGATTCCGTTGTTTATTTATGAGAGTCGGCCGACACATACGAGCCGTCTGTATGTATGCTCGCGAACGTTAAGTGCAGAAAGGGAAGAAGCTAAAAGAAATCCTCACAAAAGGGATGAGAACGGTGCACAGACGGTTAAAAGGGGTTTGCAATGTGACTCTTATTTCCTTATGTTGGACGAGCTATACCTTAGTCGAGCTTTTAGGTGTTGCTACCTCTGTAGAGACGTATTTACTTTTATTCTTTAAAAAACAATTATTCAAAAAAATATTACTATACTCACCTTACGCCTGTTGATGTTCTTCCTGAGCGCAATTGAGGTATTTTGTCGAATATCTCCAATATCTTCAATTCTTCAAAAACCCAGCAGAGAGTTGAGCTGGAGCTCTCCCACGATAATTCTCCATTTTTATGACCTCATCGTTAGATGTTATCCAAACAAAAAACCCCCCGGATGTTCCATGGTGTCCGTCACTGCCGTAGCTCCATTACTGACACATGGTGACAGGTTAGATTCGGTAGGACTTGTCGTTGTCATTTTGGCTGGTGGTTTTATGTGCGAATCGGTTGCTCTGGAATTGCCATGGTTACGGTCTTTGAAGCAGGAAGCAGGCAGGAAATGCGAAAGCGAAAATGGGGAAGTCACCACGTCGTCTCCGAAAGCTTCAATAAATGATATTGAAACCACAGCTCGCCACAAAACCATAAACACACAAAAGCGATTTGAAGATGTTAGACGCAAAGAGGGAGAGCAGCGGAAGAGAGTCAAAAAAGCGTCTTACAAAACTTCTGTAGAAGATGCCATAAAAGTTTATAACCTTTGCCACCACCACCACCGGGCACTCCGCGCATAAAAACCAACCCTCCCTCAAAGGCAAAGGGTTGCTTGTCACACCATCAACGGCATGAAGGGTAAAACTCCCTGCTTTCGGTCTAATCTGCATCCGAACAGGGGGTGTTCGAGTGTGAGTACATGTTCTTTTTTTTTTGTTTCGTTGGCTTATATCTCCACCATCTGTGTACTCCTACGTAGCATTGCATCTGTTGGCATCTCTGCCTCTGCTGTCAGCTTCCGACACGCAACGAACCACCAAGTCGTGATTGGTGATACATGGTTTTCCGCTTTCTTCCATGAGGTCATTGTCGATTAGTGGATGTATTTGTGTGTGTATGTGTTGTGATTGACCCTCTCAACTCTTCCATCGAGTAGCGATCGAAACCGAAACTGACATTCGGTGGTTTATTCGCCCTGTGAGATTAGGCCGGTTTGGTCTTTTTTGTTTTGCAGCCCGAATTTGATGTGCACCGGTTGTTAAGTTCACGATCAAGGTCTAACGAATCGGGCCTGGTTTTGTTTCGTTTTTTTTTTAGTTACCGTGTTATTCCTCTTTATCTTGATGACAGGATACAAGCAAACAGTTTAGAGCTTTCGGTTTCGGTTGTTTTATGAAAACTACAGCTACAAGCGCACTGCGCTTCCAGCGAGGCAAAGGAGGAATTCTTCACCATCAGAGGAGTATACGTGCGTGTGGGAAACGAAGCATCAAATAAGTTCAGCACTAAAACGTTGCAAACGGTCCCCGGTACGATTCGGTAATTAAAAGAACATCATAACACGAATGCGCCTATAAATAGGGCCCAATTTAGAACGACTCATTTAAAGTTTATGTTTTTTTTCTTTTTTACCGAAGCGGGGGGGAAGATCGATGGCCTAAGCGAGCAGTCGAGCTGACGCTAACCATCCTAATGAGCTTATTTACTTTGCTTTGGGCGAAAAAGCAGTACAAGCTAGCTGAAAAATTAAATGATTCGTTTGTTTTTTTATGAAGCGCCATTGGGTCGGGAAATTGTTTTAGTGCTTAATGAGCCGGTTTTGAGAAGAGTCAAATCATGTGTCATTTTTTAAAACGATGCTGTAAAAGTAACACGAATTTTTGAAGATGTTCCGAATATCTGTAGGTTTTCTTGAAGATAATTTACTGGAGTATTTATTTCTTCAGATTGAGCAGAGCACATGAGTTTCTCAAAAGTGTCGTGTAAATAAAAAAAACTGATATCAGATGCCACTCAGACAATTGAAGTTAATTTGAAATTAAGAGAACTACCAGAACACAGGGAGTGCCTATCTTACGTATTCCTCTTTTGAGGACTCTGCAGATCGCCTCTACAAATCCCATCTGGAATCCGTACGCAGGACAGCTTATCCTGTTACGGGTAAATTCAAGTCAAGGAAGCTGGTCAAGACTTCTTGAGGTTATAGAGGTATTGAAGCTCATGAAGCAGATAGTCGTCGTTAGCAATCTCTTCTTCTTCAAATTCGTTGTCTGGATACTTCAGACAATAAAGATTTGAAGTCTGCTCTGGATGCATAGCTCTAGTTACTGATATTGAGCCCCAAAAGGTCCTCCAAAAGTCCACTGAAGTCGACTAAGTCCAATAGTGGCCGAACTTGATGAGATTCCAGGCTATCAGGCAAGCCTTATTGAAGCAACTACAAGACAAAAAGGCATCAAACCATGAATCTTCCCAGCAAAGATTCAGGAAGTGTACATCACCAACTCCTCTGCCACAATTCTCATCGCTATCGGGAAACAACAAAACACCAAACTCACATATCGCATAACACTACCAACATTATGCCGTGACGATATGTTCGCTACTATTATTCTGCCCGCCTGCCATCGGGCCATCCAATTTTCTCTTATCTAATAACGTGTATAATTTAATAATGAATCAAAATGGATTGATGCGTACGCGAAACCAGCGGTACACGTTGCGCGTGCACACACGTACGCTGCGTAGTAAGGTTGCGTAAAACCACCACCGCCAGAGGACGCGTTGCACGACGCGACATGAGCACAATGGTGCGAAGACATTGTGCGACTACACCACCGAACCTGTCTACCGCGCCGTTTGTTGTTTCCCGGGCTGCTCATCATAAATGCCCTTTCAATCAAGAGCATAAATGTGTTTATGCTTTTCTTCGGCAACGAACAGTGCCGGCGGGCACTGGCACCCGGCCGTACAGCGGCAGTTTGCCATTTCATGTGCCGTCGTACGTCGGTGTTTCCGCTTTTGCCGTGTGCCGTGTTTGTTCCACTGATGGACCGGCTTTCGTTCGGCGATGCAGCAAGGCGTTTTTGTACTTTAAAACAAGATGCCACTTCCTTTCTACTGATCGTCACCTTAGCACCAGCAGCGGGCGACAAACAAAACGGTACGAGCGCTTGGCAAATTTTGCGCCTCTAGTGCCTAAAGCAATCCTTTCTCTTCCTAATCTTGTGGCTGGCGCCATCCGCCGCGTTTCGTTTACTCCGGGGTATTGGGGAGAGACTTGTTCTGTTTGAAGATAGCGTCCATTGCAATGCACACACACGCCGGTGTGGATGATTGATGGCTGGTACTGGTACTGGTCTATGTTCCAAGCGGTACTGATCGGTCAATTCGATATTGCCTTCTCTTGTTGCTCTTGGATAAACTGTGGTTTATGCTTCTTAATATCCAATCAAATACCATTGGTTTTTCAACCTCAGATTTTCAACTCCAAGAAAATATTCTTCAAACATCAACGATTCTAACGTCTCAATGTTCTTCCAATTCCAGAAAAGCTACTTTCCTCCGAAGGTCGCGAGCTACGGCGAGTACTATTTTCCCTGAAGCAAATCTTCCAAGAAGACAAAGACCTGGTGCATGGATTCGTGGCACACGGAGGGCTTAACTGTCTGGTGCAGATTGGCAGTGAGGCGGACCAGAACTATCAGAACTACATTCTGCGTGCCCTCGGACAGGTGATGCTGTACGTGGATGGTATGAACGGAGTGATGAAACATTCTCCAACAATCCAATGGCTGTACTCGCTGATCGCTTCCCGCTATCGGTTGGTGGTGAAGACCGCACTCAAGCTGCTGCTCGTCTTTGTGGAGTACTGCGAAGGGAACTGCTATCTGCTCGTTAGCGCCATCCGGTTCATGGATACGGCCCGAGCAGTCGTCCCGTGGAACAACATCATGCGGTAAGTGAAGTGCTGAACTGTGTTTCTTCAATAAGATCACTTACTATTCTTGGACTTTTGTAGGCTACTCAAAGATTACGAGAATGCCGACACAGAACTGTTGATCTACGCCACCTCACTCATCAATAAAACCCTGTCCGGGTTAAGCGATCAGGACAGTTTCTACGACGAGAGTGACTTCCTGGAGCAGCAAGGCATGGAGGGCATCATCCAGAGGTATATGTCCCGCCCGGGCACAGATCTCGATCTGCTCGATCAGCTGCAGCTGTACGAGAGTGTCCTACGCTTTGAGGATGGTGAATGTGATGGTATACGCATACCGGACAATACCGTGCGCAAGACGCTACGGTATCGCTCCACCGGTAACGATACAACCGATCGGCGGAAGTCACGTCGACACAGCACGGGTACTGCTCCACCTCAGCCACCTTCAATGGCACCACCTCCTCCACCTCCCCCACCACCACCACCACCCTTGCCAGCCTTCCCCATGTATTCGGCACCACCCAGTGGTCCTCCACCTCCACCTCCACCACCACTACCTCCACCGATTGCACCCGTTCAACTGTACGGTGGGTTGCAACTGCCCGGCCAACGGCAACAAGACGAAGACAGTTCCAGTTCGGCACACAGCGGAGACCATCTGCCCGGGACCGGCTATCACGATCCATCGCGTGACACAACGGGCGTAACGCCCGGTTTGCGTCGACGCCGAGAACGGGCCGAGCGTCAGAAGAATTTAATACGCGAACAGCAAGAGCTCGGCCACTTCCCGAACGGATGCATTCCTACTGCGGAGGACGGCAACAATGCTAATAATGGTAAGACTAGCTCGTATATTAATGTTGATTCAAAGTCGCTTCTTTCGGAACTCTAAACATGCATGACATGACAAGCTCATTGTTACTAACTTGTGTTAATGTTTTCCATTGCGCATGCTTCTTTGCCTTTGCGTTGCTGTGTTGTGTGTTTTTTTTGACGTGCTCGATCGACTAGGATACTCTTCCGTCCACTGGAACGGTGCCCTCTACCGTAGAACAGCTGGGCTCACCAATGGTTCGGGTATTGGATCGTCTACACATTCCTCGCTGCTAGCACCGCCTACCATCCACGAAGAGGACAAACTCACCTGCTTACGGCTGAACGGTGGTCTAAACTCGTCTGTGATTTTGCACAAGCAACAACCCTCTAATCATACAGAACACACAAACGGTATCACCCAGACTAATGGGAACGGTACCACGAATGGATCCTCACCATTGGACAGTGTGGAGTATCGCAATAGTCGCAATCTGCTTCTAAACAAACATGGAAGTAGTGGCCCTAGCAATGGCACAGCGACCGATCGTTACAAGGTAGATCTCAACGGTAATAGCGTAAGAAGTGTGCGCGGCTGTACGACTCTTCTGACGGAGCAGGACGATGAGAACAAAAGCCCAAACATTAAGACCCAGATGAGCGTATCGATGAGTACGTACGGTAAGCAGCTAACAAACGGTAAGGATTCCTCAGACTCGAGCTACCATCGGCGATCCAGTGCGACTGCGGGGTACGAACGGACGAATGGTACCATGAATGGAAGCCACGTCATGGACGTCAAAAGTCAAGATCTCCCACCGGTTCAAGGTAAGTCTCCATCATGAGCACTGCTCCAATCAAGACTGGAGCAGGCCCTAACCTTTTTGGCATTTGTGTGCAGATGTTACTAATCGATACCCCTAAGTCGCTACTGTGCACATCAACTCTATCACCACCTTTTGTTTCCCATTTCCAGCAGAATCGGACAACGAAGATAAGAAGCTAATCCTTCAGCTCAAGAAGGACCACACGGTGAAGGATCTGACACAGAAACTCAGCTGCCTGCCGCTGAGCCCGCAGGAGGAGAAACCTCAGAACCGCATCGGCGATATGTCGGGATTGATTTCCAAGGCCAAGGAAGGTTTGGCGAAGAGTAAAAGCAACAAGGACATCTCGCGATCACCCAGTGTGGATAACGATATCAAAAAGCTGGCAAACGGGGAGCCTAAAAAGTCCGAAAACGAGCTACACTGGGAAGAGATCGTGAAGAATATGAAGCGCAAGCTAAGTCTGTGTGATCTGGACTTTACCGATCTTACCTCGGATGATGATAAGGATCTGTTGGCACCGCGTGGCTTTGGTGGTGCTGTTCCACCTCCACCACCACCAGGTGGTATGCTTATGAACGGCATGCCACCACCACCGAGCATGATGCGTCCACCACCGACCAACCTAGTGCCACTGCCCGGTCACATGCTGAATGGAAACGGTACGGTCCAGCTCAACAGCTTGGACGGGTCGGCGACTATTAAGAAAAACAAAAAGACTGTAAGTAGCGAGTGACGCTGGGCGCGTTCACACAGATTGATCACATCTTCTATTCCGGCGCGGTTTAGGTGAAACTGTTCTGGAAGGAGGTACGCGACGACATGATTCCAGCGTTAATACAACGCACCATCTGGGATGAGCTGCCGGAAGCGATTGTCGACACCCAGAAGCTGGAGCATCTGTTTGAATCCCGAGCCAAAGATTTGATGACAAAGGTAAGCACCACAGCGAAGGTCACACGATCGGAGAGCGGATCATCGTCGAACATCAGCTGACAGCACTAATGTACTACTACTACCACCAGTGTTCATTACTCATCCGTTTCTCTTTTATCGTTCTCTCGTTTCTATCCATCACACGTCGCTCTATTCGATCTTGCTATCTTGCAAAACATGCGATCATTCGATATCATGCACGTGTTGTGGACGAAATTTGCTATGCGGCGTATTGTTCTGTATTACTACAACAAAAAAACCCCAAAACTCGTTTCCGGCGTATCACTCTTCACCACACCACAACTCCATTACTGCAAATTCCAATCTCTCACTGCATCATCACGGTATATCACGTCATCTTCCACGCGTCGCTCGGTTATCACACACAAAAACGTTTCCAAATGTTTCATCACCGTGTGTCATACTCACGCACGCGTGTGTGTGTCTGTGTTTATCCACCAAAAAAAAAAAAACCATCATGACTAAATATATCTCTCTGTACGACCTAACCAGGAGGTGAGTGGTTCCGTAGTTCTCATTCCGACTCATATTCGTGTGCCGTATTCCTGTGTGTTTGTTTGCTTGCTGTTATTTTTTATAATTTAATTGCTTTTAAAAACGTTTAGCAAATGGAGTCCAACCTTAAAGCTTTCTTGGGCGGAAAAGCTCCCCCAATGTTACCTCTCTTTAGAGGAACACGTTAACAAAACACACAAAAAGGACCTTCGCTTAATCCCGTCTTATTTAACTTTACGACCATAGACATCAATTGAACTAAATCCCATCCTTAACATCGCATTTAATTTTGTGACCGTTCGCTGCTATACCGACCTCTGCTGCACGTGTAAACCTTGTTGTGTATGTGTGTTTTGCATGCATGTGTCCCTCTTCCAGCCCGCAGCATGTAATGCCCGCATTTGGGTGTTCAGATCCTTTTTTTTCTCCCTAAGTTTACCTTCAGCGATAGGTTGTTCCTTTTTCTGTGTCTTAATCCTCTTTGTCTGCAATGATTCTATTTGATTTCCTCATCCGATTCGGATCCCAATTTGGTCCAGGAGTGGATGCACGTTTGCATGTGTTCCCCCGTAAACGAAATCGATCTGTTTAATGTAGCTCTTGGTTGCGTTTTCTTTTACTGAGCACTCCGTAACTTTACCAGCGTGGTACGTGTTTCTTAGCTCCTTCATGTTCTGGTAGCAAGATTTGCTTCTTGCTTCCAGTAATGTTTATTCCCAGAGAGCTTACCGCGCTCTGGGGATAAATCCCCGTCCGAACGCGTGTCTGCGCTCGATTGGGTGAAAGTTATATAAAATGTACCTTCCTTCCTTGCTTTATCCGCTCGTTCGCTTTTCGAGGCTGGAATGGGTAGAAAATATGGGGCAGGATATAGTGTTTAGTTAAAAATAGATGAAAGTAAGCAGATAGCAAATGATGAAAGCCTCACAGGAATGCAAGGTTACTGAAAGGTATCATTTGTTAAAGGGAGGACTCTCAATTGGAAATTTTGGACTTGGAAGAAGAGGTTGGTGATTGATTTACCGCACCAGAAATCATCCTCCGATTGGGTAACCAATATATACTTAACCCGAGTTCCTGCTGCTCACATGAATGGGAAGATGAATGTGCTACTCTTATCCAACCAATTTTCGGAGCTATTTGTCTCGTTATATTCCCCTAGAGGTGCGGTATTGATTGAGTTACTAACAAGTCTATCCGGTGCGTTGTTTTGTTTGACTGATCTGAAACGCATTTTTGTGAAATGAAGATGGATCAACTTTTAGGCAACTTCTTGCCGTGAAGTGGACGAATTCCTTCGAGGGATTAC
>KI424053.1:4424-21057 GCA_000473375.1 Anopheles culicifacies | reverse complement strand
TCCATGTACTAAGCTTTTTGACGTAGTATTTAGACTTGTATACTAAACCAAATTTTTTTGACAGCTGTCAAATGAGCATATGTATAGGTTAAGAGTGGGAAAATAATTGTGTTTTTTTTTATTTATTTGTTATTAATCGTGAACTTCCCTATCATCATAACCGATGGTTTCATGAATGCTTTTCTAGTTTAAGCACAACAGCTCTAGGGAGATTAGAGAGGAAAAAAACACTAGAGTCTGTTTGCAGAGGCCGCAGTAAAAGTGCAGTGCAGTGTTTACCCGTGCTTTCCCTCTCCGTCGTACCGGGCATGCGCTGCAACACGCTCCTCGCACAGTTCGTATGTTTATGAATGGCAAATACGCTCACCTAATATAATCCACAGAACTCGAGCAACACAAACCCGAACGCGAGAGCGAGTATGACTGAGCCATCCTCCCAATGTCAAACGATCGCTAACCAATCTCTCGTTTGTACTTATAGAAAGCTATAGTAAACATTACCGAACGGCCCGATTCGAGCAGATACCGAAAAGTGTAACTGCTCGAATGTACGAACGCTCTCGGAGCTTAGCTTCGCGGATAGCATACTTTCGTGGGCAAAAGCACACTCGGTGCTGCAGCAAAACCGTTGTGGAGTAACCGTTTAACCGTCATCGCGTTCAGATCAATCCCAGGGCAGTGCGCGTTGATTAGTTCTCACTAGCCGCATCGACGTGTCGTCGCGTGTCACGTTGTCCGTGTAGTGTGATGGTGTTGGTGCGTTGTGTTGCCACAGTGCGAAGATAATGCTGCAGTTTGGTGCGTGATTTTTGTTGTTGCGCTTTGTGCTGCTTCTACCACCTCGCCTTATTGTAGATGAAGCGCCTGGTGGACCGTTTATGGTGTTGACTGATAATACTGAAGCTGGAGGAAAGTAAGCGTAGTTGGTTTCATCCCCAAATGGTTGATGAGTAAAGTTTATGAGGATTAACGGTGAATCCTCCCCTACGATTGTCCCCTTACTGCAGTGCAAGCGTTTTTGGGATGATTACTTGGTGATTCTTGTTGTGCAGAAGTTGATAAACTTGGCATTACTTTGAGCTTTGAAGAGGCCTATATAAATTAATAATACTACAATCACTCGGAGTTGTAAAACTATAATTGAATGTTTGCAGAATAGTTAAAGTGTTTATGGAACGGAATTAGTTAAATTAAAAAGCATCCATGCATCAGCAGGAAGAGAGCAATATATATCATGCAGATTGAAAGGCAACTTAACGATAAACCACTTTCCCGTAACACACGTTATGTGGCCATGCTGATAATGCAGACAAGTTTGTTGTTCAACTGCATTTAATCAACCTTTCTGCAGTCGTGTGGTAGCTTTTGGGGTAATTCATGCCATGCGGTATTAGCATAGGCACGGGAGAGATCGCCCAACGGATGGGTGCAATGAGCAAACAACATAAAACCAGTGCAAAAGCGTTGCGACGATAGGGATACCCGAAACCCGTCAAACCGTACCACGTGTGCACTCTGTGTGTGTACGTGTGCCTGTCTGTATGTATGTTTTGCATTGCCAAAAGAAAAACGGCAGGAGCGAGAGCGAGAAACGCGTGAGAGATTTACGAAAGTGCACGGGAAAAAAGGGGCACCGTAAACAAACTGTGTGTCTGTGTGAGTGAACAAGGCGTATTAGGCGTAGAATAACCCTGCAACGGTTCCCCCCAAACAGTAAGTAGCAGTGTTCTTCGTTCTTGAAGTTTCAGAGAAACCCTTAATTCCGGTACAGGCGGAATAGAGAGAGAGAGAGAGAGAGAAAGAATGAGTGAGTGTGAAAGAGCATAAGTTTCGTTCTTTGTCGCACACCGAAACTACATCGTCACGTTCTCACGTGGTCACCTTACCACACCGCAACACTGTTGCATGACTTATGGACCCCTTTTTACAACGGCAACGTCACATGGTTCTCTATACCGACCGGGAAAACTGTCCTATCACTGTATGCGTTTCCTCTCCAGCACATATTGTTTTCATTGTTTCGCGAATTCAGCCACACCGTACCGCAACGATTGGCAGCAGTCCATTGGCCCTGTCTGGGTTTTACGTTTGTTTCGCCCGAGGGAAAACTTGTGGAAAAGTTGTGTCTACGAACGATAGTGAATAGTGAAGGAAAAAAAAAGCCTCAAGCAGTAGTAACTTTCGCTGGGAACACTATCAGCAATATAAATTGTGCTCGTATTCTTGCCTCTTTTAGATTCGCTCCCACTGTTTCCCTATTGAGCCTAATAAACTTTTTTTCCTTCGCTTTTTGCTTATCAACAATCGGCAAGCATGCGAGAACGCGTTGTTCCCTGCCCAAGGCACATTCAAGTATCATGTTCTGAATGCTTTTTCCAACCCTCGCGGAGGAAATTTGCCCCCCACCGTCCCGTTCCGCTGATTAACATAAGTGAGAAAATGAGACTTGATTCCGGTCCATTGGAGCGCAACCTATCGAGAATCAAATTACTGGGCGTCTCCATGGCACCAGGCGCCTCCATTGTGAAGCACATGTTCACGTTTTTCGTTTTTCGCATGTCCACTGTGCGGTTGTTTTGTCACCTAGTTGCGTGTTTTGATTTTTAAAACATCGGTAGTAATATTTTCCATGATATAAATAATTTTCCCGAAAAAGGAAATAAGCTTTAAAGCTCTATTAAATTTCTGGGGAAAATTTGGGGAAAAGAATAGGATTTTTTTTTTCAAATTTATCTTTAAACATCATGATGCTCATGGTGCGAATATTTAACGCAACAGGAAAAAAGGAGGAAAAAAACATCACCCCCACGATACCAAATCGCCGATAAACAATATTCCTCAAACAAAGGCCACGTCTTTGTTTCGCGACGCGATCAAACGAATATTCATAAATTCCAATCAATCTATTCAAACAGTATCGATCTTTGGATCACGTCTTCACCACGTCACAAGTGGGTTTCGGTGTATTCAGTTTCGGTGGCAGGGTGGCTGTGTAGGCTGTAACGAGAATCATATATCAAACATTGTGAATATGTATTTCGCGCCAATGGTAGGTGGTGTTTACTTTCGATGGAAAAAAAAATGTTTCTTTTTCGCTGTAAGAAAGTTGTGTTGTTTGTTCGATATTGCAAAGGCTTCCAGATAATGTGATAAGCATGAAATTGCTATGAAAACTAGCCTTTAAGATAAACAAACTATTAGCAGTGCTGAGCATTAGAGATGGGAGTAACAATGCACTAAGGTGAATTGATTGAGAATAAGACAGTCTCATTAATAAGAAACAGAAATATCCATCATATTTGTGGTAAAACGTATCGGTGCATTTCTCAAAGCATTATTTTTTTATTTAATTGCGTCGCAAATGAAACAAGTTAATGGAAATACACTTTCAAAAAGACAAGGCTCATAAATTAAATCACACTTGCGTGATGAGTGATATAACTCATAAGTCAGATAATATATTCATAAGTGAGAGGCTAGTCGAGGCAAAGAAATGTTCTACGAATGAGTCACGACTAATGTATTAAATCATACTTCATAAATTATCTCACCTAGTATGCACAATACAGATAATAATAACAAATCACTATGGTGGATTGACTCTCAATGGAAGAGTTACACTAATGAGATTTCTCTTATACTAACTCTTTCGAGAGTTATTATTTGACCCTCAGAGTGATGCGATTCGTAAGTTAATTCATTAATAAGAGGATAACCTCTGCAAAGAAAAAAGACAAATGAGTAAAACCATACTCTCATGAATGAAATAACATACTCATAGGAAGTAAAAAAAAAACTCACTCTCTTTCTCAGTATGCACATTGCTACCGATCACTATTGTAACGAAGAAATCTAAAACAGCACACCTTTACCAACATGATTTATGAAGCACAGTATCCGTGTATAAAAAGCATAACGATTTCCCGTGTAGGAAAACAAATGGCATTACTCGGAAAAGGCACATAAAACATCCCACAAGACGCTTCTGGCTAATGGTTTTCCTGGGAAAGAAACTGAAACAAGTTGATCATCATGAAAGCAAAAAAAACACCATATCAACTTCCTACGTACAAGTAGAGCTGATAGCGACTTCATCAAATAATTAACTATAAAAAAAACATAACGAAGAAAATCCCCTGTCCAGTGTGACCAAGACAGCAGATTGGCATCATACTGCTGGATTTTTTTCCCCCCTTACATTGGAAACGTTTCGAATAGCTGAACAAACACATTCGCTTCCGCTCATGGTCAGTGTGCTTGATTTGTCAACATTTGACCGTCAAGTGGCATCGTGTTTCCCGGGCACGGCATCGCTAAAGGAAAGGGGCACTGATTGAGGTTTTGCGCCGTACAATCGGGCCAGAGAGTTGACAGCCGGAGACAATCAGGCCAGTAGCTTTCAATGGGAAGATAAATATAGTTTTTCACTTGAATCATATTACAACGCCCGTACCGTACCGGGGGGCGCGATGGAGGAGGGGAAACCAGTGGAAAATGGCGTTCACTAATGAAGAACGAAGTGTGCCACAGAATTGACCATGATTGGAAAACTTCCTGCTAGTGAAAAGCAACTGGTAGTGTAATCTCCGCTCAGTTTCGAACGAATCGAGTGAAATGTATTTTTCCTTTGCTCCCTCTAAAATATGTGGTGAATGTGTGGGGCAAAGGAAAATTATCGATTTCCTTCTTATCAGCTCGAGCAAAATGCCGGAATTGATAATCAGTTTCCTGCAAAGCTGTCGCACATGTCGCACGACGCTAGACGCATTCTCGTTCAACTCGTCTATGGGAGGATAATGGCTTTTTCCCTGCACAATCTTTCATACACTATGCTGGATGGGAAATGGTTCCTTTGCTCCTTACACACAAAAAGGGGATGCACACATGATCCTTATCCTTATCGTGTTCCAGTAGGATATTGAGACACCGAGCGCTGTTGCAGAGTGTGAACGTCGACAGCCCGCAAACTTTGAGCGTCTTTGCATCATTAATGGAGCAGACTTCATGCTGTCCCAGTGTATTGGTTGTGCCATCTTTTCCATGTTTTAAGATCGGTCGTATGTTGCACCAGGTTGTTGTTAATGGAGCTGCACCTGACTGAGAGACAATTTTCGGAAACAAATTGTGCTACAAGGAAACAAGTTTCATATGGCTCTATACGGTGTCCCTTTCGTCTAATTCTATTCTGCTCCACTCACTAGCAAACAAAAAAAGAACAAAACTTCATCACAAACTTATCAACGCTGTCTTCAAGGTTCTTGTGCGAGTCTCGGTCGGAAGTATGAAAATTCACTTTACACTTTCTTATGTCTAGTTGCCACGTTACATGTTCGGGCGTTGTGCAAAACCCCGCCGTAAGAAGTGATATTCGATTTGAGCGACAATGTGTCAAGCACACGACCACATGTATATCTACATAAAAGCTCGGATGGCGGATGTCCTCGAGGTAAAATACTTTCGACACGTTCGTAATACGTTTCCCGGAAGTTGCATGAACGTAGGTATTGGTGTGTCTCAAGTAACGGCCTGAAAAAAATAAATCTCAATACAGTAAGAAGTTGTAATAAAAAAACTCGAGATCTATCGAAAGATGCTTACCGGTGAGTGCGATACATAAAGGAAGACACTTCATCCGAACGGGAAAGAGAAAGCAAATTTGCTTACAATTTCCGAATAGCTTTGTTTATTGTGGGGTAATGAGATTTTTATTCCAATCTGTACCGCCACACAGCCAAGTATGGCCTGTGTACATACTTCGTTTGGGTGGATTCGTTTGAAATATTTCATCCAACGAACGTTTGCTATAAATAATGGTCAGAATTGGCTCGATCGTTCAAGTTTTGTGATGATAAATTGATCGACAAAATAAAAAAACAACGACTGAAGCTGAATTCGACAAACATTTAACTAAGTCCCTCTGCTCAAGCTCAATTGAAAAGCAGATTTTTCCCCGGTCCTTAATAAACCACACATAAAAAGATTTATATTTTCTATGCTGCTGGCCAGGATGGGAGGTCGTGTGATGCGTGTACATAAATTTTGAACATCTCAGGGCATCGGGGAAGGTGGAAATCGAAAGGAATGAAATATTGGCAAAAATTAATTCCATCATATTGCTTCACATTGCGTGCTCGGGTGGCATTATAAGAAAAAAAACACCCATACCGTAATGGAAGAAGTTGGCACGAATCGACTTTAATGGGATCAGTACGGACCATTAACCGGTATTATATGGTGAGGCATGGAATATTAATAGCAAACATTTGATGCTTGACCACAACGGAGCAGCTAAAACGGAAGTAGTTAGGAGGAGTATTTAATAAAAAATTGTGGTGGATAACATTTAAAAATAATTAATATATTGATTAAACGATAGAAAGAAAAAAATCTTTGTTCCATTGACGAATATTTCACAACAAGTTGTCACTTTGTTGCTGATAAAGATTCTTCTCGTACACGGAAGATACACAAAAACCAATCGCATCTCTTGATTGAATTTGAAGCAACCATCTTATTCGCTTTCCGGTTCGGGTCGGATCATACTGACCCAGGCCGCTCGAATCCTTTCCCTTTTGATTGGACCAATTGAAATCGCTTCAACCTGACGTGCCGATGGACAACCGACGGGACAACATAATCGGGCTCATTATCGATGTATCTGCTACATCATCGTCGTCATCATTGGGCACAGCATCAGGGCATGTGGGCGAGAAAAATAATGTAACAGCATGCCGATGTGACTTTCTTCCTTCGAAGGCTGTATATTTTTCCTCGATTTCCGGACAAAACCCGGGACATGGATAGAGCCATTCAATTTTGTCGATGATGTCACAGGGTAAAACCACACACGCACAGACACATACCAGCGAAAAGCTGTTTTCACCTGGTTGAACATGTGGAAAATAGGCAAGAAAGGACACACTGTGTTTGGATGTTTTCTTTTTGCTGTGTTCTGCTTTTCAAGCCATGCTGTTCAATTTGGGCATGCAATATTTTCCCAAGGATGAAAGGGAAAATAAATCTTACATCGTAGGTGGAGGCGATGTGCCGTTTTTTTTACCTCACACCGATGTTTAAACGAGACGAAAACATAAGAGTGAGATTTAACAACATTCTCTTCCGACCCGTAGACCCGTAGAGAAAGCTAACAATCCAAGGATAAGAACAGGAATGACATCCAGCAAAAGAGACACACACGGTACGTTCAGGTACGAGGCTTCAAGAATGGAAAAGCCACACAGCAAAGCCTCGGAGGTACAATGCGTGTAAAGGCGGAAGCTGTCACCGGCAGGATAAACATTTACCACGCGCTGTACGTGTGCGGCTGTCGGAAACGTTCAAATGTATGCTTTACCTTGCTATTGTATGACACACCAGGCGGGGAAAAAAGGGTCCTATAATTTGCTTAATGTAGAATGTTTTTTTATACAAATGACATGTGGATTTAATAATATAAAAATAAGTATCCTTATGATTTGCGATGATCGAAAGCAGTATCACGATTGACAGCTTTCCTTGAAGCAAATTTGGAATACTTTCTGTCAATCGGATGGAATTACTCAAACTCAGTTGGAAGAAGAAACCTTCACATTCAAGGGCCCAAAATAATTAATACAGTGTGTGACATATTTATAACTTCATTTGATTTTGAATGTAAATTATCGTTGGGAATATTGCCCATCTAGTTTGAAAAATCCTCCAATAACTTAAAAATATCATTAATGTCTAGTAATCTCTGGTACGCAATTATAACGCTCCCCTTGGACCTTATAGTAACGGACCTATGGAGGCTAGTGTTCTCATGAATTTTCAATTTAAGAGCACAAACCTTTAAACGAAAAAAAAAATGTGAAATGCTGCCAAACGGAGTCAGCCGCACACACAGGTGGACATTTGCTGAAATATACATACCTTGCCCCATTTTCCCGGAAAATTCACACGATACCCTAAAACGACCGTAAAAAGGGCTCTTATTTCTGCAACGTGTAGTTCCGTGGTTGAGATAACGTTCGCACAAAACTTTACCATGGCACAGGGAGTTTAACACGGAATAAGAAACGAGGAGTCGTGTGTGTAAAAACTTGTGCAGAACAAAATTGCACCGTGTCGACTAATACTCACTCCAACTCTCTCTCTCACACACACACACACACACTTGTGCAGAACAAAATTGCACCGTGTCGACTAATACTCACTCCAACTCTCTCTCACACACAGACACACGAGGGCAGCAGTTCGGTGATTTTTGTAACTGCTCAGCTTTTTTCCCCATATGCAACAAAACATGAAACGGGGAAGGGGGAACACCGTGAGTGGGAAAATAGAGATAATCATAAATGTTTTTTTTTCTTTTGCAACCCTTTTTCATTACATCGCGTGTATGTGTGCAGGGTATGGCTGCCCGTTCCCATTTCCGGAGAGGCCATCCAGAAAATGAGTTTCCCGCCATTTTGCGCGATGTCATCGTTTTTTTAAACTCCTCATCACTAGTTTCTAGGTAGTGAAAACGGAAGTGTTTATGAATTGCATACACTAACTTTTGCTTGGATACTTAATTAAAGTTTACAGAGCTGGGTTTTTTTTTCAGACCTTTGAAAGTTGCGACCGAAGAGTTTATAAAGAGCTCTAGAAAGACAGCAAACAGTGCAATAATCGTAAAACGAGTGAATCATTTTATTGGATCACGTCAAACTCAATATAAAATTGTCGATTCTAGCCTAACAGCCCACTAAACTCGTGCCATTACGAGTCATGATGCAATATTAACGCCACTCGGCGTAATGAATCTACCACCATCGCTTACTTCCGCGCGTACACGCAAACAACGCGAGGACAAAGCCAGAAACGACACGTTCGCATCGCAAGAATCGCAACACATACACATGTTTAGTGTGTCCCAGCGGCGGCAACATGTCGGACAATTAGATTTTCGTCGAAACGTTATTGTCTTTCGATGGGAGGCCATGACCACGTTTCACCTTCAATAAAAGCTAATTACATCGGACGTCCATCCGATTGCGACAAACATCCAATTTCTCTTCCGTGATTTGTCACGGTGAAGGAACAACAGAAACGCTTTTCTGCACATTTTCTTCTGCCGGAGCAATCTTCTAATTTTCCCCGTTTGGCTCGATCGAAATAATCGCGTCTGGAAATAGCTGATTTACTAATTTTAAAACATCACCCTTCATTGCTCTTGCCTCCCTTTCCTCAGACTGTGATGCTGTTTGTGATGAAATAAATTAAAATTAATTCCGCAACTCCTTTCACAAGCAGAACCTGGGCTTTGTGCTCCGAAACGACGCAAGACGTGAACTTTTGAGCTTTTTTTTTTGCGAATATTCGTTACAAGTGCCAACGCAGACGTCAAGTCAACTGATCTCCCATAAACGGTTCCATTCCACAAGTAATGAAGCACTTGGTGCCATTCCGTTTTATTTTTCTTACTGCTTTAGTAAGGGAAGGAGACACACAAACCCCGAGTGGAATTAATATCTTAACTCGATTAGGAATTTCAGGCGAAACCTCAAGGTTTGCCGGCAACTTCTCTCCAATTATTTCTCTCTCTCTTTCTCTGTCACGTTTTCTGAAATATTTCTTAACCGCCACTTTGCAGTTTTGTTTTTAGTTAAGTCATCCTCAAAATATTTTACTACTCTCTTCTTTTCTTTCTCTCTCTCTCCCTCGTGCTCTCCAATTACGAACCCCCCCACCGCAGCAAGGCACGAATGGCACGAATAGCGGACGACAGTGACTTCGAAGCGCTGAAACGACTGGTCGACAATCACGACGGCTGGACGCTCGAGCTGTCCAAGTCCGACACCGAGGTCTACACGCGGCCCGTACCCGGCTGCAACTTCAACATGGTCAAGATTCACACCGAGTTTGCCGACGTCACCGCGGACATTGTGTTCGACGTGCTGCACGATCCGGACTATCGGAAGGTTTGGGACTCGCACATGCTGGCCAGCGAGGAAATCGGCATACTGAACGTCAACAATGACGTCGGTTACTACGCAAGTGAGTAAAGGGCGCTTGATTAATCACCAACAAACGCGTGGGTGGTGTGTTTTTCGGGGCGCACGATGGGAACGGCGTTGTTATTTCGCCCACGGATGCGATAAACCGTTCGATAGGCACACTCGATTGGGGAAAGGGTTCGGGAAAGGCTATAAACCGAATGAATGCCACGTTTTGCTTGTCGTTCGCGCTGATTTAACCTTCACCATTGCATGGTAAATAATCCCCACGGTGTGTAGTAGTGTTTTATTTTCCATTTAACACCATTCCTCCCCAAAAAAAGTGTGTATACATGATGTTCTTTTTTTGGTTGGTTCAAACGCTTTTAATACGTCATGAGAGCCCATTTTCACCTATCGCTCCGGGTGTTTTCTTCCGGGCATTATCACGCCCTTCGCCATCACGTGGTGATTATCGTACGCGGCCATGGTCGTAAAGCCTACCTTCACACGGGTTAAGACTCACCAGCGGGTGGTGCTGTAGCAATTGGTTTATTTATTCACTTGTCCCATCTTGCGTCCGTGTGGCTGAACGGGTATGCCCGACCTCGGTTTAACCTCAGCATGCCAACCAGTTCGCGGAAGGTTCCAGCACCGGGCAAAGCTCCACCCGAAATGGGACTTCAGTAAATTAATTTTTCATAACACCCAACCCGCGTTTGTGGTTCTGTGTGTATGCCTAACATACACAGAAGAGCCGGTTAAGGCTGGATTTACAGACCCATTAGCCCCGTTTCAACTTTCGCACACCTTCATCATATTCGCTTATCTGCGGGGTAATAACATTTGCAGCATTATTGCGAACAGGTTATGCTAATGCGGAAAAACCGCGATGGCGGTTTAAGATCGTCTTAAGATCAACAGGGTGTAGGATTTAGAATCAAGCTACAAGCACACATACACACAAACATGCCCAAAAGTCAGTAATTTGACCTGTGTCACACGTGACGTTAATGGCAATGAATTTAATCTGCATGGGACGCCTTACTTCGTTAAACTGTCCGCGATAATTATCTAAACAAATACACACGCGCACACATTTTCCAGGAAGAGGGCGAAAGTAAATAGAAATCTATTAATCCTTATTCACAACAAACACACTTCACCGTTCCCATTAATTAAAAACGATTGAATTCGACAAATTCGCCAGATTGTACCGTAATTACCTTTGCGCGAAAACTTTGTACTGGAAAATTTTACGATCGAAACGAAAATTTACCACAAGAAATACGAAACCAGCTTGGGATAAAGTTTTGTAAGCAGAAACAAAACTTGAAACCACGCTCCACACCACATTGCTGCTCCCCATCGCGCTCGCGCGTACGTAAAACCAATTCAAACATGGCTCAAAACAAACGAAACGAAGCTGACATGCTTTGATTTTCATTTCAAGCATCCTTACCATACCGGTGAGTGACTTTCCAAACACTTTCCGACTTTTTCCTGTACGTTTTTTTTTTTCTTTTACTTCGCGAAGGAAAGATACTTATCAGAAATTCACATTCACAAACCGCTGCCGAAACAAAACCGAACCGAAAGTTTCAACGTGTGCCCCCCGGAAGCATGTGTCACCACTGTGTTTGTGCCGTCCCACCACCCCCAGGCTCAAAGAGATGTAAATTGGTTTAAATTGCTTGAGATTCGGCTTTACATACCGACCAGATCCATCTCTTCCCCTGAAGGGATCGGATCAGTGAGCACCGATAATGCGCATCTGGAACAACAGCGTTTTTAGCAAGAGCCGTTAAGTAGCAGCAGCACCAGCAATCTGCTACGGCTAAGCAGCGGATAAGCAGCAAGTTGCGAGCACGTACGGTACCGGGTACCATTATTGTGGAAAGAAAATTGATGAATGTTCAGATTTACAAGCACATCCCCGGAAGGTGCACAAAAACGTTGGGTTTTGCTTTCGAGCTTTCGGTTAAAGCGGTACAAATGCCCTCTAAACACAGCAGACATAATGACAGCAGCTGGAGGACTGTTGCCTTGATGGATGAATACTTTCTTCTGTCAATAGCACAGCGAAGCTTTTCTTCTGCTTGTGTACGACATTCAAATTTTTCTTTTTCTTCTGTTAAACGTTCGTCAGAATAAGCTGTCCGCATGTTGGATTGAGACGCCCTGAAAGTATGCAAACAAAAGTCGTTGGACAGCTTTTGATGATCTACAAGAAAGTAAAAGACAGTGAGCGATTTCCCAAGCTTTCAAATTTCTTTGGAATCGAGAAGATAAAACCATTCTACACAATTATCAAACATAAAAATAAAGTGTTCTTTGCGAAAGTCGCGCACAACATTCAAAACTTCCTCAAAAACTAAATTAATTTCATCATTTGATAACAAGCGGCGTCCATCACCTTGAAGACGCGATTTAATATCGAGAGGTCCTTTATTTTACGTTTGTTAGCTAGTTCGCCCCTAAACAACAGCTCGCTACAATCGTTCCGGCCCATTTTCTCGTCGTAAAAAACAAGATAACACCAATTTCCCGAGGGACTATGGCAAGATGGTATATACGTTGATTGGACGGGTCCTACTCTTTCTTCTTTGAAGAAAAACAAACCAAAACCTTGAACCATTAGCGCGGAAGGTGTCTAGAGAAGGTTGTGCAATATTGGAAGCCGGTACGATCACAAGCATACCTTTGGAGCTGGTTGGGGATGCCTAATCTGGACCTCTCGAATGGTTTGATTATTTTCGGCAAACGATCGTGTCGTCCGATGGGACGAAATGAGGCGAAGACTCTGCTACCGCGGACGGATAATCCCGTGAAGCAGATTTACTGAAAGCGGTGCCCAAAATGCTTAGAACAGAAGGGAAGAAAATTGGACAAAGCTGGAACTTTGCCCATCGGTAACTTTGCTCGAATAAGCGGGAGAGTAATGTTCTATGATCCAGCGCCCTGTGGGAGTTTCTACCACCGGAAAAGCTTTCCTCGGAAAGAAAATCTAAAAATATCGAATATAAACCACACCGTGCACTTGGTTCGGAGCGGCGAGCTAAAGATAAAACAGGCTCGGTTGGTCTTAATTGAAACCAGTGCCGCGCTTCGTTACCGGCCGCGAATCAGCGTGAAGTTTACTTTTGTTCTCTTTTCCTCACCAACAGCCTCTGCCCCCTGCCGGCCCGTACCCCGAAACTTTCGAGAGCATGCTTACGGAAGGAGGGGGAGTTTTGAGCCTTTTTGCTCTTCACGGCACGAAGGATATATTGTTGTCGCTTAGGGGATTTAACAAGCGAACATGAAACATCAAACCAGAGGAAATGTATACCGCGTGAGCGGTTACACGATACCGTTTGGCCGTGGACAAGTGTGCCGGTTCTTAAGGGTGTGCTTGTATTTTTTTTTTTCTATCACAACCTCCATCACACAACCAAGAGGACATTATTTACTGTATGAAATTACTCGTCTTGTTAGCGGAGCATGATTGATCCGTTTCATGGGAATGTTTTTTTATTGTACCAAAAAACAATTTAAGATCCCAATCCGTGCGATAAACTCGCCATAAATCCAGCAACACAAGATAAATATACACATAATGAGCGACAACCGAGAGGATGAGATGAAGCCTTACGAGGACGCAGATGTTATAAGCGTGACAGGGAACAACGTCTTAGTGTTATGTTTACTTTTTAAATATTGGAGGAAATGCTTTTAAAGCATTTTTAACATATTTTGTTGGATCCCAATAAAAAAAAACCCGATGGAAAAACTATTACACAGAATTAAAACCCATCAAATGCAACGGATTAAACGGAAGTAATCAAAAAGCTTCTTCAAAAGCTTTTTTTTCTCATCAATCCCTCTACATTTATATCATCAGTGACATACGGACTTCACAAAATTTACAGTAGGTTTAGCCACTCCCGAACAACTTCAGCAGCATCCACGATAACCACCAACCAGGTCCGGTGCGAGCAAGCCAATTTCTCCCCACACACACACACCATATTCCCAACCTGCCCACCGGAAAAGGTTTTACCGTAAAACCGATAAATGGAGCAAAATTTTACTTGGAACCGCTCAAATCTAATAACATCAAACTCGAGGTACGGGATCGAAAAAGGACAGCTAAGCTATGCTCCGACCGACCATCCGACCGTTTTGGTTAAGACGGGACCAGAACCACCCCCGTTTCCGAAGCGAAGCCCCAACGAAAAACCACAAATTGAATTTACTGCTACATAGCATTGCAGGGTTCTGGAAATCGACGCTATTACACAGCCAAATCAGAACGAATGTTTCGTCCGAAGGTTTTCAAATTTTGCCACCGGCGGCCGGGAAAGGGACACGCTAGCAAAACAGGTGGAGCCGAAAAGGAAAAAAAAAGGGTAGCCAAATGTTTGATGTTTCTCGGGACGGGCGGTCGGTCCAACAGTCTAAGAAACCAACGCAAATTTGCACTCAGCTTGGCTAATTGATCGGGTGGAATGGATGCTTTGGCAAGATAAAACGTTGCTACTGACGAAGCATCATCACCATAGAAGCTCAAATCTTGGTTAAAGCTCGCACTTTTGCGTGTTAATTAAAGTTCAATTTTTATACAAACTTTGAAGAGCTCATAAGCAGAAGCTTAATTCTAGCGCAAACGCGCTATCGTGAAGAGAGAAACTGTGCAAAAGAAAACGAAACAGACAGAAATTATATTTCCCAATCGCCCTCCAGGGTGGTGTTGGTACGGTTTAATGGAAAAAACTTGCAAACCCGAAAAGAAAAAAACTTGTAGCATTCCCATTCCATCGCTCGAGGTACGCGAGCAGCACTTCGAGGTGCGATACACGATCGCCTCTCCAGGGGCCTCATATTTCACGCTCCGAGTGGATTAGCATCGGTTTAATATTTCTCTGGCCGGTTGCCATGAAGATGCACGAGAAGATGATACGCTGCCAGTAGCCAGAAGGAAACCAAATTTTCCTTCTTACTTATAAAATATGGAACAATATCGTTTGATTATTGTATTAGTCAAGTATGCTAAACCACTAAGGAACGGTATTATTCATACTCGAATGGAGAATATTGTGATGGAGTTTGATGTCGTGGTTCATGCAATTTACTATCGGTACTGCTTGCAATACATCAAGCTTTGGGAAGGAAGGACTTTTACAACTGCTTTTTATTCAGTACTTCAGGTTTGGAATCAAATCATCTAAAGACTAACATTATCTTCCTCTCCCTCTGTCTCTCTCTCTCTCTCTCTCTCTCTCTCTCACACACACACATACACAAACACTCCCTTGGGGGGAAACCATCCCGAATAAGCTACGTACCTCCACCAACTGTCCATCACGTCCCTGCGGGATGTTTTGCAAACTGAAATAAAAAGTTCCGAAACTGTGCATGGCGTAATTTACACGCGAAATCAAAAACTTTTGCAATAAAGCATTACTTTTATCTTGCCCTCCAAGTACAGCCAGCCTTGAAACATGAACACTCACTTTAGCGGTTCGAATTTATACGAATGAATCACCCACTGATGTTAAAAGCCTCTTTTTGTAAAAATTCGATTATAGAATATTTCAATACAACTTCAAATTGCAACATTCTCTTTCATCTTACGCAGCTAATAACACGCCACACATACCCGATGAAGTATTTATGCCATTTCACACCCCCTTCCAGAACTACTCCCACGGCACTCATTAACGGTGGATGAGTGCAAAAAAAAACAACAACCTCCAACATGTTTTTAACCATTTAACAATATTTACCCGGCTGCGGTATGCGCCACAGCCTTCCGATGGGAGGTTTTTCAAGAAAAGCCACTTGAAAAATGGCTCTGCAGGTACGGCAAAACACACAATGATAAAACAGGAGACCACAGGAAATGGCAAGCGAGTGAAAAACGGAGAGGAAGTGGTTGGAAAACATTTTACGAGTTTATTAAACCTCTGCTATAGCGTGCCGCGTGCCACGGGGCCGAACCTTTCGGGGCCAATATCCCTGGTGTTTATTTGCGCTCCGGGGCCTGCTTTTTTGTTGCGCTCTCTACATGTTGAAACCACTAGGCAGTAAAGTACACTGAAGAATGTTGAAGTATGGCCGGTTGCATACATTAAATGCTTTCTAGGCATACGATCGAGTTGTGGAATTTTAATACAGTGTGAAACTTAACTATAAGAGCATGGTAAAACATGTTGCTCTGCGATGTTATAATTTTTTTTTTCATCATCAGCACTGTGACTTGTTAATTTCATTTTATAGTTTTAAATAGTGTGGAAATACATTGTGTGAACATTTTTAAATGAACCATTATCTAAATTGTTCTTTTTTTGATATTTCCACCACTATAAATCTATTTGCTCTTAATAATTCATTCGATAATGGGGCGGCCCGGGGGAAGAGTTGTATTGGCGCTGAGCTTTCACACCACGGACCAGGGTTCAAATCAAATTCGAATCGTTCCCCCGTAGTGAGGTCTGACTATCCAACTATCTGGAGATGCCAGCCACCGGTAGGGACCATTATTAAGCTGGACGCCATATGGAATGGAGCGGTCCTATATAGGCTTTCGTCATCGGCCGGATACGTATTCCTTTAACATTGAAATGAGGTTTCATCCAGCCCAAAGGCAATTGCTTTGAACCGAAAACACACCATGATATCTAATTGAACTA
>AXCM01005619.1:0-17500 GCA_000473375.1 Anopheles culicifacies | reverse complement strand
AAAGGGAGTTTTTTGCTGTTGTGTTGTTCTATTTACTCGCCTTTATTTTTGTTATCTCGAAGCTTCAGTGTTTTATAATGTTAGTGTTTGCGTTTTTTTTTTGCTTTTGGTTTACTGCATATCCGACACAATGAGAGGTGTATCATTGTGGGGTTTTGCAGGATATCCATCACGCATTTCGGGACATCACGCATCGCAATAAAAACATTGCGCTCTGTCATATATGTGTGGACATGAATTGTGGGGGGCAGACGAAAAAAAAAAATGCCCACCCTTAAGTCATAATTTATCATCAAAATGGTACAAAAAATACTAGCAAGGATAATAACTGTATTTGGTTCGTAAATAAAAACCCAATTCAATCAATATCACAACCCGTCTCCTTTACGGAGTTTGTTTGCAGGTTGGTGCTTTTTTGAGCGGAAAACCTTCGCTCTCCAACATAAAACATATTTTATGATCATTTACGATTATCATTGTGACGTTTATCCATTTAGCATGTCTGTTACTCGATAACAGCTGCCTATTGACAGACACTTTTTTTTAAATATAAAATCCACTCGTAGTTAGTAAAACCATGATCTTCTCGACTATTTCGGTGCTCTCGGTAGTGCTTCGATCGTATCTTGACCTTTTGCATCGTCGTACCAACGTTTGAAAACGTTTGAAAAGATTAGATCTACGGATCGGTGTCAACCAGACACAAACCATCGTCAAAGAGCAGGTCCTCCAAGCAAAGCTCATCAAACGCAGCACAAGGAAGGACAAGCTCACGACGGTACGACATTTGTCACCATATTCTTGTTCAAGGTTTGTGGTTTGGCTGTTTGCTGTTGCTTACTGTTTGGGATTTGAGTTTTTTTGTTTGTTTCCAAATTCCCCACGCCAAAAAGGTGACGAAGTGAACGAGATAATTGAAGTTAATTTTTCAAAAAGCTCTCCTTCTGTGATCAGATCGACTTCGAATGTGATCCGGACGAGCCAGTTTTTGTTTGTTTTGTTGTTGTCGATTGTCCTAACAATCTCGATCTTTTAATACAAGCGGCCCCCGGTATGAAACCCATTGGCACACTCGGTTCGTCTTGGCGTAATTCGTTTGGCATTCCTTCGCATCGGAACCCAACCGTTTCCCGATCGTGAAACGGAAATGATGGGATTGTTGAGCAAAAAGTAAAAATAAATCGTACACCGTTTTAAGGCAAGCGAGAGTAAGCATTTAGAATTTTCAAAGCATTTCACAAGTTTCTCACTTGATGGATGCGTATTTCTTCTGGTTTTTGTTGTGCTTTTTTTTATTCGTCATCAGTTTCTCCTTCTCGTACATTGTTCCTCGTAACTTGGATCGATCTTCAGCAGTGCAGAGTGTTGTTGATAGTGTTTGATAGCGATGCGACAGTGTTAGTACAAATTTAAATTCCTATTTTACACCTTTGCGGTCGATTGCAATTTCAATTGGGAGACCACAAAAAAAGCGAAAAAGATTCATTCAAAAGTTGTAACATAATATATAAGATCTTCAATGTTCGGGTTGTGCTGGCAGAAGGAAAATAAAAAAAAAAACTAAAAGTGCCTTCAACAATGTCTGCTCCCAGGACTGTCCATAGCCCATCACTCACTCGCTCACAAAACGGTACGAAAACGTTTGCGAATTCGTAATGGATTTAGATCCATTCGTGACCCAAGTGATGAGCAATCGAAGGAAGGAACTGGTGGTGATGGAGAATCACCACCTCGGCACATTCAAAACGCACACCTCATCAACCGGCGGTGGGCAATGCCAGGAAATATGCACACCGGAATTGATGCAGACGGTGCAGTGCATCCAACGGCCGGGTGGAAATTAAAGCAAGACGTAACAGATAGAGAGAAGGAAAAAAAACATACAAAAAAACATAATACACAAGGTGCAAAAAAGGTATCCTTCTCCACACGATATCTCCTTTCGATTCGAATGACCATCAGAGCGATCAGAAATAACAACCGTTTCGAAGGGCAGGAGTCAATGAGTTTTGAGCGCGTTTCAAAGTATTTTTCGATAAACATTCCACGGCATCCACACACACACACACACGCATCATCCCAACCCCCCTCCCTCCCCGGTCGTCATCGAAGAACCCGAGAATTCAAAGGTTTCCCAAGGGGAAGTTTAATCACCTTAGGAATAAGTTAGGACTCGCCACACCAAACAAGTTCACGGCAAAAGGGGGAGAGATCCGGTGGTTAGACGAGTGCTGGAAACCGGATTGATTGTTGAGTTTTTCGACTGCGAATGATGGTAAAATGTACACAAAAACACAGTTCGCTTGCAAATCCTTTCCAAACTCGGAACGCCCTTCCTTAGCGGGGGAAGGTTTCAGTTGGATAAGGAGATTGACTCTAGAGGAGAGTTTAGAGGAAAGCAAAAACGGGAAGAAATCCGCACGCAAACCGGCACCCGGACACTTATAATGTTTCTGTGCCACGAGAAATGGTGCTAAGAGACGGGTTCCCGCAAAATATCGCAAACCGAATGAGCAGCAGATACATTTACGCAGCGCAACAAACATAATGGAAATTCCCTCGCAGCCATTCCCCGAGAATGCCGAAATGGGGCGATTATCATGGCCGGTGATCCTGAGCGAACGCGCGTTGGACCGTACCACCATTTTGGGGTGCGCAGGAAATTTGAAACACTGTACCAAACAATCTACCCCCCCCCCCCTTTACTTCCTCCAAAGTACCCTTCCTTCCGGATCTTCAGAACTCACCGAGGCCCTGGCAGAGACACACGAGCAGGTGAGTCAAATAAACTTCAACGATAAATGTTATCGGCGAACGTGTACCACGTTGTGTGTGTGTGTGCTCTCTCATAAACAATCATCGCTTTTTATATGCGTTCGTCTATTTGAAACATGCGGCTAATAGGGAAAAATTGTCATCTCGTCCCCATAAAACCCCGTTTTGTTTTGGGACCTGTTCCGAAACCGAAGCTTCTACGCCTGGTGGAAGAATTGTTTTGGTCGTAAAAATAGACAAAACCTGCTGTCATCGGGTGGGTGTTCAGGTGGAGCAGTATTTATCTGCCGGTGACAGATATGGAGCGCACAACATGCATATAAACCAACCGTCCATGTTGGTTGGAGAGTTGTGGCGGCTCATTTCCAAAAGTGAATATCCGGAGGGTTTGGAGTCACAAGGAATCACAGAAAGGGCTGTGCTGTGTGTCTGATGGGCACACCGTTTTTCCCATCGTATCCGAGAGTCAGCCACGATCGGCACAGATCTCGTCCACCGGTAAAGCAGAACACGGTGGGCGAAATTGGAAAACAAAACAGAGACCTGAAGCAAAACCAAAATCTGCTGTCTGCTGTACGCATACAGACAGTGTGTGTGTGCGCGCGCGGACACAGGTAAACCTGTTTTGCCGAAAAATGTTAGAAAGAACGCATGCAAGAACTAACGAGCTCGGGGAGACCAACCATTTGTTGTTTTCTTTTCTTTTTCGTTCGGCCACGCAGAGGACGCGCGATCGAAACTCCGAAATGAAATAAATTATTCTTTCCCATTTTGTTTGGGAGCCTCCACGACGGCGATTGACGGCGCTGGATGTTTGGATCCGTTTGTTTGCGGCAAAGGGGTTGGCCACGGGTGGGCCCCCCAAAACGAGGCCCAACGTCGTCGTCGTCCGTCCGGCCGATATTCATGTAGTGTGTTTCATTGTGTTCTTTATTTATTTATTTTGTTTTTAGTGTTTCGGGTGGTGGTTGTTTTTTTGTCGCTTTTTCGTTCTTTAGTTGTATATTCTGCCTTCCTTCAGATAGTTCATTCGTTTTCTCGGCAATATTTATATGCCATATTCCCTTTCCTGATATCGTTTATCCTTAGCTTGTTTTCGGGGCGGGGGTTTGCCCCCGACATTTGAGGTGTTCTGTGCTCTTCCGCGTGTGTGTCCATGGACTTTTGTTTTGTTTTTTTCCCCCTTCACCCCCACCTACCTCCCTCCCATTTCCCCCCCTAAGTGTGCGTGTGTGTGAAGTATTCAAATGTACATTCGATATTCTTCACGTCGGGAGGCATTTTTTTTTTTTTTGTTACCGGTCGCGACCAAAAACACCGCGAAAGCCTGCTGCTGCTGCTGCTGTGGTTTTATTCATTTTGATTCATTTTTCGGCCGGGCCCCGGCATGAGTTTTCCCTGTCCGTGTACGAGGCGCGAGTGTCCCGTAGGGGACAAAAAACCCATTACAGATTTTCAATATTCGCTCTCGGCTCGAATTTCAAACCCCGAACCCGAATCGAATCCATATTTTATGTCCACCGGTCGCGGGTTGGAGGGTTGTGTTTCTTTTTTTATTCCTGTTGGAGGCGCAGGTCAGCTGGTGGTCAAATATAGCTCCCAGAAGCTCAACAGAAAGGCAGACCGATCAAGAAAGACTCTTTATGATCTTGGTACTTTAATCGGTGGATATTCTCCTTCCGCTTGAAACAAACCGTGAAATTCTGTTCGCAAATCATTCGTATTGCAACGCATCCGCATGTAATCAAGGGCACAAAATGGTTAAAATTGCACGCCACAGGCGGCCAAAATTAAACGATAAACTACCAAAAAACCATCCAGCAATGGGAGCCTCCCTCCCAATTAATTGTCCCCGTGATAATTCGCACCAGCAGGCGGCAAACGTAACAGCACACGCGAAACACTCCAAGGTGTTTGCCAAACACGGGAAAAAAAGGCTTCAAGAAGAATGGAAAAGTTATGCACTCCATTTTCCTTTCCTTCAGCAATGGAGGGAGCGTTTAATTTTCGCGAGTTGTAGTTGGTCTGAAAGCATCCCCCGTGTGTGTGACCTGGATGCAGGAACTAAACTACTCCAAAAAATGGTGGGGCCCGCGTGAGGTGAGATGGTGGGTCATATAGTCGACATTTTTATGACATTCCTTTGGGCATGCACACACGCGTGTGTGAGCCGTTCGTTGGAGAGGTGATAATACGCTTTGTCTGGGCACTTACAATGGTGCGAGCCGAGTGCTCGTCGTGTCCGGTCATAAATCGGGAGATTTTATTGATCCCTCCCTGTGATGTCCTTTTTTTTGGCAGCCTCCCGTGCGCATTTCGTGCGAGCAAACTCATGTTTTCCCCGAAAGCCAATTTCCACTGAAGGCATCCATTGCACCGCACGTGGAATAGGCACGTTTAATCCAGTGCCAAGATGAAAAAAAAGGCACTGGGTGGGAGCAACAGAAAATGGAGCTACATATTTTAGGCATTAGCGTGCAGCAGCTCTTAGCTTGCCATTTAAGCTCATCTGAGGAACAACCTCAGGCTCATCTAATCACAAAAGGCTCCACAGGGTGGTACAGCAAAACAAAAAATGGTTGAAACAAATAACGATCGAAAGATGATTTTTCATCCCCAGCCCTTTTGCACACAACCGATTGCACTCTATCAAAGGTCTCGAGCTCTAATCGCAATAGGTCCCCCCCTCGGTACCCGATTCAACAAATTGCGTCGGTACATCAAAGTGTCATTTGTGGCGAAACCGTCAAACGTTTCGACCGGAACGTAAAAGGGCAGTGGAAATGGATGCCGGGTGGGGGGAAAAGAGGTTGATACTAATATTATTATTGCAATCAATCATCTGCTCAATCCGAACCGATCCGTACGATGCAATCGACGATGCTTGTCAAGGGTGCCTGCAATCGCAACCGGATAACGGGGAACCGGGATCGAGCAAATCCACAAACAGCTGATCAGTGGCTGATAATCAGCGACCGAGAGGGAGAGAGAGACCTTCCAGTAATGTGCGCCAACCCTCTAATTGCTGCTACCCCACAACAGGGGGTTTCTTCGTTTTCCCTTGACAGGAATGTTTACGCTTGCTGTCGCAAGTACTTGTGTTGTCCGCGCAACAACATACGGTTACGGTTAAGGGTCAACTGCCATTATCAACTACCCAATTCGTGGGATTATTTGATTATTTTCGCGCCATCAAGCATGAGTATGGCGCCATGATTAGATCCGTCACGTTTCCCCCAAAGCACTTGGACGAAGTGAGGAGCTTTTTCGGAGTCAAATAATGATGTAAGTTATTCGCAACCGAAATAACTGAAATAAATTCTCACCTTTCTCTAATGCCCGTCATCCCATCATATAGAATTCCATTCCATTGTATATGCATTGCACCGGCAAATGGAAACAACATTGCGAACATATTCTCTTCAGCTTATCCAACAACCGCGTACGATCGCTGATCCTTCTGCGCCCCATGGCCGGTGGTACGGTGAAGTTGGAAAATAATTTACGACTCATCCGGTTGTTACAAATCTTCCCCCATTCATTCCCACTCATACAAATTGGGGTACGGTTACCATCAACCACCCAAACGCGAACAAACAAAGAATCAAACCTTCCGCAAACGTCGCGCGGCAGGAGGGCTGGCACCAGCTCCCAGACAATCCCGGGGCGTAATTAAAATGATAATGAAATGTATAACAGATTAGTAGCACGAATTTGTTGCAGTAAAATTAATTAACATTTTCATGACTAGAATTTCATTTCACCAATTTTCTATTCCGGTGAGCGCGAGCTAGAAGAACCTGGCTGGCTGGAGCTGTTGGGAAGGTTCCCCTTTAGCTTCCCCTATGTTTTTTTTGTTTCGTTTCTTCAATTGTTTTCCATCCAACGGTTGTTCCGGAAGAACAGTTTTACCACACCGGCCAATGGTCAATAAATGGGTGCCTCTCCCTTTCTCCCCCCAAAAAATAAGGAAACGAAAACATTGGAGGTCGCGCTCGCTATGCCAATTGCGGATGGGTCTCCTTTGGCTGCGTAACAGAGGTAGTAGCCGCTTTTTTTTGCCGTGAGGGGACAGCACACGCACACGGGATGCCATCATCGCGCGAATGGTGGCCGCGTTTGTGCTTGGGAAAAAAGGAATTGAAATAATAAAACAGCCGTTCAAGTCGAACGCACGCCACACGGACCACGGTGTGTTTCTTTCATTTTCTTCATATTACAGCAGCATTAGCAGCAGCAAGTTTAAAGTTTTCGAGCGGTACTACTATCGGCTTATCGGCAAAGCTCGATCTGCACCATTCTCCGTGTGTCCTCCCTAGTTTTTTTCCGCCCCGTTCGCAACTGTCTTTTCTACCCTTCTACCATTCCTTCCATTTTCCTGACCTTCCCTTCTTTCACTTCAAACAGTTCCGTTGGGCATTTGGTTGGGTGCACAAATTTCCCAATTGATGCTAATAAATACGGTCACAGGCGCAAGGACAAGGATTCAAGACAACGGGAACCCTTTTTGTTCTCTCTCCCCAGGTTGGTCCGATGTGAAACAGGTGGAAAAAATTAACAGTCGCTTGCGTGTGCGTTTGGAAAAGCCTAACGGACCTTGGTAGGGGAGGGGACACACAAGAAACAGAAAAAGAAACGGTGTACATTTATTGCTGCTCTTTTGATGGACAGATACAAATTCTAATTTCATAATTAGAAACCGATAGGGCTATCTCTCTAGCGGTGTAGCGGACTTGCCCTGGCTCGTTAACGGACAACATCGACAAAACATTAATATATACGAGGATAATTTAAACGAAAGGTTAATGTGACGCTCACATTCGATTAAGGAGGGTTTTGTTTTTGCGACACTAAATAAAAACAGGGTTATTCATGTCATTCGCTTTCGCGCTAGTTGTTACAAACACTATCAACACATTTTCTATTATTTACTGGTGACGATCGAGTACGAGTACGAGTAACAGTGGTAGTGTGACCGAAGAAACTGGCCACACAATAATTATGCACAAATCCACAAACATTTGGTAGTTTTGTTGTATGTTTTAAAAACAACAACACTGTATTATATATGTATTTACCGAAGCTTCGATTAATTAATTTTTGTGAAATGATCGCTATTTAGATTTTTATATTGTAGTTTTTTTTTGTTCTATTTGTTTGAAAAAACAAATCATTTTCGAAGTAGTATGTGTTTTTTTAAAAACCTTTTCTTCCGCAGAGTTGACAAAAATGAAGCAGTGGTCCTGGATCGTGTATCCGATCTATCGACCATCATCCCCGCATTTGTGAGGGTTTTGAAACAAAAACCATCCTGTGGTTATCGAGATCGTTACCGATCGTCTCTTGAGATGTGCCAAAAACAAACTGAATTTAAACAACAAGAGAAGATCATCATCGCTAGAAACATGTCGGCCGTCCGCAATGCCTGCATTGCATTGCGTAACGTCGGAAGCCGTGCAAGGCACGAAATAAAAAATATACTTAAAGCATCAAAAACCGACTCCCGATTATAAGAAACTGACTGTGGATTCATTTAAAAAAAAACAACACAAAGAGTTTCTTATTCTGCATGATTTAAATAAAAAAAAATGCACAATTCGGGTGTTTTGATGCTTTAGTTATTTGTTATTTTCTTTTCGCGAAGAAAAGGAATGTCGGAAGTACGAAAACTTCGAAAAATGTCTTTTTTTTTGGGTTTTTTTTCGTTGTTTGATTTGTTTTTTTGTTTTGTTTTTTGGAACGAGTTGTACTTACTTTTTCAAGCTCTAATAGATGAAACCTTAGAACTTGAATTGCTTGCACCATCTGTTTTTTTGGGGGCGAAAGAAAAAAAAGAAACATCATTAGTAAAGTGACTAAACAATGAGCATGACGGTCGTCCTGTATGATCTCATTGCTACCACACAGAGGTGGACACAATGCGTTTGTACAAGCAGATAGCTAACGATACTTACAAGTGAGTCCACTTCGGGATCTGCTACGTAGTAGGGTTTTTCTTGCCGAATCTGTTAAAGAGAACAAGAGAGAGAGAGAGAGGAGAGAAAAAGAGTTAGCCACATTACAGTAAACATTCTAGCAAACGATAACGGAAACGGTCTTAACGATACTACGAACGACACTATCAGCGGAAGCAATATCAGGTAGGTGTGATTTTTGGTAGTCAAACAAATACGCCCCGTACAACCCGTTGCGACCCCGGAGGCGATTGAGCAGCCTCAACAAGCAGTCAAAGAGGTAGCCACACATGCGGTGTAGGAAAATCAACCGGTGGCCACCGGTGGTTTTTATGGCGCACCAGACTTCATGGATTTATGACCTCAATCTTCAAAAAAGTAGCAGCAGCAGCAGCAGCTGGGTAACCCTGCCGTACGAGACAGTGCCGTACGTCTCGTGTGCGCCTATGGGTGTGTGTGTGAGTTTCGTATGGCCCTCCTTAACGGAACCGTCGTAAAAGTCATGAGTCATAAAATTATCAGCGCACAGTGGCACATTTGAGCGGTGGTACTACGATGATACGATGATTTGTTATTTTGATTCTATTCTCGGGTGAGTTTCTTTTTTTTGCTTGCTTGCTTGTACACTTTGTCTTCCGCCGTGTTTACCCACATTTGAAGAGTCATTGGACTTGGTGGCGCTAAACACTAGCAACTCGCACGGCAGGATGCCTATGGACGTTTGTGATCTTAAAGCTGATGTTTCGGGAGTAAATGTATCCGACTTCGCACAAAAAACCAAAATTAGGGACAAAGAGAACGAACTCTACGCTAAACCGTAATCGCATCAATTACGAGGTAGAATAGATACGGTACATACATTTACCCAAACTGCTGCTAAATCACGATTTATGATAACTGATGGCATGATGGCACACGCCGCAGTTTGTCCCATTTTTTTAAATTGGGAAAGGAAAATTTAAAAGGAACCGTCACGAATGGGAAAAAGGCAAGGAAACGAAATAATAAGAGTCATTTGTTTTGATAACAAAGTTTCGTACTGTGCGCCATTGCCGTATCGTATTAATGGTACGAAGTTCCTGACGCTTTAAAGGACAGGCTTTCTTTTTCCAAGAAGACATTATCCTGGAAATGATTAGAATTTAAAAGTACTCTCGAACGGAAACAGATATTGAGGAATTTTTTGATTCGCAATTCTTAAAGTCCAATTGTGCTTAACTTAAAGCGTCATCAGACGGGTCAGACGACTCCTAACGACTAGCTATCGACCATACCGAACAGGTGATTAAGGAACCGGACGTTGCCTTATGATCTCTGGCGATACGAACGATGTGCCCATGATGGTGCCCCCTTAATGGTAATTTGCTTTCGATCGAAATGGAACATTTAACTGTGTCCCCTCTCGGTGATGACTCTTCAGGGGAAAATGAACCAACCACCACCAGCTGCACTACACTCGGAGAGGGGGCGGTAACTATCATCGCTCCTTGGCCATCCTCCAACGGCTCGGTAAATTGTGTGTCCTTTTCATTTCCGGAGTCATATTCTTATGTTTTTTTTTCTTCTTCATCTTCAGACGCTGGACGCAGTTTGTTGATAGTGGAAAAACACAGATTTAGATACTCCCTTACACTAGTTGGTCCCGTTACGACCATATCGGGTAGTCTCATCATCGCTTCGTTAAATACGGACAACGATGTACCAAACCGCACCAAATCTCCCATCCCACCCCAGAATGGCTTCCAGCCAACCCGTAGCACTCTGTGTGTGTGTGACGAGTAAACGAACCTAACGGAGCACCAATATTATTTCACAGTTCAACTGGCAACCAACCTCTGTCGGCCTGGGGTGGTTCTGCCTCTTAGCAGGAACACAGAAATAGGCCTTCCCAGTTGAAGTGTACGGTCTCCCCATACTTTTTCCCGTGCTTTTTTGCCCAAACCCATTACAAGCTTCCTTCGGTTGCTGCTGCTTCCGGAAATTAAGGACACCAGCAAAGGAGCTAGTGTGCTACAAACTGGGAAGCAAACTCACTGTACTTCCACTTTGCAGAACACTTCGGGAGTACATTTGTGATTACGTTTCCGCCATCTGCTGGTATTGGAAGGAGCTCTCTTCCAGCTTTGCATTGGCAGGGAAATGTTATGCAACTAACACACACACAAACACAGACGATGCGATAAAGAAGAAAGTGACAGTTTTCTTTTTTTCTACTCCATTTCGATTGCCGTACAACCGTTTCAAGCCGACCGTTTCTTAACCGGAACGGAAAACACGGGACCCGTTACGTCAGAAAAAGGAAAACATCCGGATCATTGTGAACCGAATGGTGAACGGGGATGACTATCAGCGTGTTCCAGGCAACGCAAGCAACCGTACCGGAAATAAGGAGGCCAACCGTACCACAATGGTACGGAAAAACAAGGAAGTAGGAGATTTGTACCGAGGCTGTTTCGCAGTTGGACCGGAACTGGAAGAAATCGACAACAAACCAACCCCCTTTGGAGGAAGCGATTCCCCAACGCTTTTCTTTGCAACCGTTTTTCCAACCGAATGTACAATCAGTGGGGAAAAAATGTCCTTCGCGGTTAGTGATCGTGATAGAAAACCATCCAATCGGATACAACGAACCAGAAATGCCGAGATGCCGAAATATGCCGGAACATACGCAGCGGGACATTATCGGCTTCGGGAAGGGGGGGAGTGGAGTGCTGATCCACATCTTCTGGCGTAATAATGCACGGGTCAGTGAGCCGGGATTGGAATTGCCAATGCGTACACCGTTTTGCTACAAATTGAAGGTAAATTGACAAAAGCCGAAGGGTGGCTACTCGCTCGCACGCACACAAAAAACAAGGAAACTCAACGCTCCGTGTGTTGCTACGCAGGAATCTTCTATTCGCAATTTTCCACGCCAGGTTTCCATTTCGGTTTGCGAAAAGAAAAACCTTTCCCGAAGGAAAGAGCACCGAACAACAGTTCAAGACTATTTTATTTCATAACTTCATTCACACACTTCCCCAAGTTCTTCCCGTTTGTGGAGTTGGGACAACTCCCTGCCTTTTTTGGACTAGCAATGGGATTGGGTTGGTTGGTATTAGGGAGGGATTACGATGCGATGTTGAACGTAGGGAACTGCCAAATAATATCCTTTTGCTTTGGGGAGCTTATGTGAGGCTTCTCCATTCCCTTGGATGAAATGGAATGGCCATTAGAGGGTTCGGGTAATGGTTTCACTGTGGCCGGGCGTCACCAACCGGAGCTTCCCCCGGGGTTCTTCACGGATAAGCCGGCGTGCCGGGTGGTTGTGCTGCTGAGTGCACTTTCTTCCATCCTTCCTGCCTTGTGCGTTTTTTTTGCACCGGCCATCATAAGAATAGGTAAAAAATGAGGAAAAATGAAATATCATCATCCAACGGGCGGGATGAAGGAATTCCTAATGGATTTTGTGCACTGCGTGTGCGTTCCCCCTTAGTTCGCCCGTTTTTTTTACGGAGCAATAAATTTATAACTTTATTTCTGCAACTCGCTATCGAATCAGAAGAGCCTGAGATGCTGGTGCACTCTTCCCAAAACCCCGTGCCAATAGCTTGGGCCGGAAAACCTGACGCAACTCGGCAAATCTGTTCACGTATTCGTGTCGATTTTGTTGTGGTGATTTCATTTAGCATTTTATGTGCGTACAATATCACGTTTTATGGGATATGGGAATATTTTGAGAGTCAATTTAAATGATTTCCCGCAGCATGAAGCGCCTTCGGAGTGGGAAGTTTTCGATTAGCGCTCTATTAATTCTGTATCATGCGGAACTGCAATTAGACGTTATTTGTCATTTCGCTTTCAAAGTTCTACAACTCCTCGCCATTCTGCACACCCGAATTCGGACACTTGAAATTCGATTACACAGATATACTGGTAAGCGTGTGCGTGTTTGAGACGTATTCTAGTTAAAGGATACAATTACTGGGCAAACTATTCGTTGATGTTATCAAACTGGCTGTAATGACATTTAAGGTCGAACGGAGGCAGATTCACCGTACCGTGCAGAGGCACGCAGCACCAAAACTTTCGTGACTTGTAGTGATTCTCGTGGAAAAACTTTCAAACGATCCTCCCGGTTCGATTTCCCGGTCCCATTTCCAGAGGCAGGAAATAATGCTCCAACAAGCATACCGACGCGTAAGCGGATCGACTTAACGAGCCGGTGGTGCAGCGCTATTTAACGCTCGACTTCAGAAACTGTCCACCTTCCAGTCCAGTCCGGGGCAAAACCGATTAGCTACGACCTTGTTAGAGAGTGTCTTTTCCCCCCTCCAAAACCCATGCACCCATTTTCGGGTGTTAAAGCACATTAAAACGCCGTTTTAGGGATAAGCTATAAATTACCCTCACCAAAGGAAGAGTACGGGAACAAACGGGATCAGCGATCGGAAAGGATACGTCAGCGCACTGGTTAGACGATCGCATCGCTCATCGCCACGCACGAGATCATATCACCAAGACGAACCGAGGGAATGGGTAAAGAAAAAAGTCAATCCTCAAGAATCAGCCCTTTTCCCGTCCCCTTTCCCGGTGCTCGGAGGTTTTTACATAAATTATGAGCATTTATTAGTGCTACGCGATGCGGCGATTTGAACGATCCGTCCCCGAGCCCTATTCGGCACATGTTATTAAAATGTGTCATTAGGAGTGGCGGCAGCAGCAAGAACAACAGCGAAAGCAACCAAAGACAACGTCGTTTTTTTTTTGTTGTTGTGTGCTTTGTTATTCCGGGAGGCCGGACCTGCTGATGAGATAATTCCCAAGTCCCCCGAAAAACCCATCGATACAGAACCCTCGTGGATGGAGGCCAGACAAGCAAGTTCGGAATGAAACGTAAAGCCAAACCATTCAGAAATGGTAATTAGTAATTACTTCTTCTTCGAGTTCTTCCATCCAGTTTAAGAGAGTCCCAACCAAACGATGATATGGATCAGTTCCAAGGCACAGTTCTCATCGTGGCCACAAGTCACAGGAGTTATCGAAACACGCCCGAAAACTATCGTCGTTTTAATTCCCATGCGGGAGGAAGCAGGCATTCGAACATTCTCGCAAAACAATCCGACGATGGTATGCTTCTTAATGGCCAGTATCAGGTTCGGGATTCGGGCACTCGGAATAGCTAATCCGCTACACACACAGAGCGACACGGTGGCTCCGTAATGGGCATGCGGACTAATTTCATCATCATATCCTGCGCGCGTGTATTGACTGCCGATAACCGGAAATAACATATCTTTCACTGCACAGCATCGTTTGGCCAAAAACCGTCTCCTCTCCGTCTCCCTCCCTGATGGCTAATTGCTATCGAAATCGAAACCCCTCGCGCAAACTAAATACTCCCGGGCACCGTACCATTAAACAATCTTCATTTCGAAGGGAGAAAGAAAGAAAGACGTCTTCCTATACAGCTTCTTTTTTTTTTTGCTTCTTAGACGCGAGGCGCCACCGGTTAACGCGGGTGTGAGAGAATGTGAGAAGGTGCCGATGGGTTGGTGTGGTGTGGTTTGGTCAAATTTATGATCAAAACAATAATCAAATCGTTTCGAGATAGGCATAATAAAATATGCTTCCACCCCGCATGTGTGTGTGTGTGTGTGTGTATGGATGGCGCCTTCGCCACGTACCACGTACCACATATAGATGTAAGTGAGGCTCATAAATTATCGTTCGGCTCCCCCACCCCCCCCCCTCCCAAAAGGGGCAGCCAGTAGCTGCGGCCCAATGTACATGTACTCTCATCCCAACAGGACGACGAGCGAAACGGTCCGAAGACTGCATTAAACCTATGCTGTTGGGTTGGTTGGTTTGAAACAAAAACAAAAAAGATAAATAAAAAAATACACTCACACACACACACAAACACAAAATAAACATTCCATCATCAAAAAAGGGCATCCTGGGCGTACGAACGCGATGTGTTCGGGTTTTTCGCGTTCGTTTCTTCACACGCTCTCGCCCTTGCACAACCGCCCATCGATGCCGATCGACGTGTATGTATTGAGCCCCTCCGCGATCATGTGTGGATCGAACCAATTGGTGCGCATGTGTGTGTGCATATAGTTGTAAATAGTTGTTGTTTGTAGATCGAGTATTGATTGCAGATTTTTCCTTTACACACACAACTCCGGGCGGGAGCAAGAGATCAGCGCGCGTTCGCCACTCGCACACCCGCGCCTCTCGCCGCTCATTGATGGGATTGCATAAATTTCCAAACCAAATTCTCGTCATACTTTCACGCCTTTTTATGATGCACGTATCATATGGGGTGGGTTCTTTTCTCTCTCCCGCGTGTGAGTGTGTGTGCTGTTTTGCTTTACTTCTGTTTTATTGCTGCCGTTCTGTTCCAGGGCAGCATTTCGTTATTTATTCTACCTTCTTTTTTTTCTTCTTCCTCCTCCCTCCCTCCCAGGTCGAACTGTTTGCACGGGAGTGTGTTGTTTGTTTGTACAGACCCCGTGTGCAGCCGAGAGGGTGGAATTGTTTTTGTTTTTTGGCACTAATTATTTGTGGTCAAGTGATTAATTTACCCCCGTTTTTTCGTGCGTAACCCATCCTCGGGGGCTGGCAGTGCACGTCGTGCATAAATCTTCGGTTCTTGTGGTGAAAACACACCAGGATTAGACGTGTACAGACACTCTGCCGGTAAACCCAATAATAAGTAACGGAATAAAAAATAAAACTCCAATTAAATGTCATTTGGTGCTGCACCCGGGGAACAGATTTGCAATCAATGACCTCAGCTCAACCGGCTACACATATGGTGTATGCGTGACGAATTCGATTTCGATGACCTCATCCGGGCAATTCAAACCCAACCAGACTGTCTTGGAGGAATGGAGAATAAAAAAAGACCATGCACCACCTTCCCATTGCACCCGGACCGTGGCGTGGTCGTCCTTGGCGAATACAAATGAAGCTGAAAGTGCACATTTCCATGCAAGATGGTGCAGCAGTAGTGCAGAGACAGAGCAACAGCAAAAACACACGAGAGAGAAAAAGCGAACGCGACCCAGATAGCATTGACCATCCGGTCCGTTGCACGCGGAACTGTTGCTAACTGATGACGGATTTCTTTGGCTTTGACCTGCCACATTTACCTGCTGCTGCTGGTGCTGTGGTTGCAAATCAGCATCTGCATTACCGTGGCCAACAATTGTCGACTCGGCAGGGTTGTTTTGCACGAAAAAAAAAGACTAAATCCATCGAAATCTGTTGTCGGGATGCGGACGAGAGGAGAGAGAGGAAAAAAAACACAATTCCAACCATTCCCAGTTAGGCTGTGCAGATGCAGCATATGGTGGCAGTGGTTGCCCTTTTTTCTGGTTCTTCAATCTGTCTTTGTTTCATAGCACATTCCAGCACCCCGGCTGACAGCGGTCCTACACCATGGGAACCCACAATCAAAAAATCCTCACAAACGAAACTGACCTCCGTACGTCAATTCTAATGCATTGGGTCTTCCAGCTCGAACGAACAACCCGATGTGAAATAGAGAAAAAAGCCTCCGACCGATACAAGATGCCAGTTCCTGGAAGACCATCCCTTTATGTCAGGAATGTCTACAAAAAAATAAAGGAAAACATCCTCACAGCAACAACAGGTCCCTAGAATTTCGTTTTCACAGGAAAAATCTGATCATCCGAGCCAGGCAGGGGAGGATCGAATTCAATGGCACTTTGACGCTGTGTGAATGATTAGATTTCACCAAACCAAATCCTCCCAAACACACACAATCCCATCGGGACAGTAAAACGGACACAACACATGGGTCTTATGGGACCGTTGTGATCGTATCGACAACAAAAAGACTTAAAGGAGCACCAAGTGACGAACGGGAATGCTTTCGGGTTCGTTTCTTTTTCTTCATTTCTTGTGCCGTGTCCGGTTCTGCACTGGACACAGCGCTGTGTCCTCCAGGTTTCATGCGGTGATAATTGATTTTTGACACTGCTTTTAGATTTTTGTTCGCAACCATTTCTGCATCACACAAGCGTCGAAAGGAAGGGGAATTCTGCTGTGCGTTACCTCGCACATCAGTTCTAGTGGCATGAAGAGGCCATCGAACGATTGTTCTCAACGATCTTATCGTAATGCACAATGCAACGATTACGCAATAATTAAATCAAATCGTGTGTTCCGTGTGTACCTTTCCGACGGGACCACCGCTGCTCTTCCAGTTGCAGGAAATAAACCTAGGGAGCCATCCCTGAGAACCAGACCCGACGGCAACGGAAACTGTCCCGATCTTGGTTTTTCTTCCCCTATATTACAATGTACGCATATGGTACGTTTTATTTGGCGTTGTTTTTATTTTTTAAATCATTTCGTGCTGCTTTTGCGTGTGTGCGAAAGGGAGCGTGAGAGACATCAAATCTAATAGAGGAGTAAACAAGCGAGGGAATATTCAGATGGTTCTAAGCGCGCGTGTTCTCGTCAGTTCGTTAGTGGTTCGTTTGTTCGGTTTTGCGCAAAATTCAGGAGGGCTACGGAATCAAAAGGGAATCCTCCCCCCTCCCTTCTGTTGCATTTGCAAACCATTCCCCGTCCACCGTATGCTCTTTAGCAGCCAAAAAAGCAATCGATCTCACCGGGAGGGCAGAAGGATGTTCCATGGGGGGGCGCACAGGGGTGAGAGACGGGAGAGTTGCTGAAAAATAAAACCATCCGCACCACAGCTTAAACTGCTTTAGTATAAGAAAGAAAAGAACATACACGCACAAAAAAAAAAA
>AXCM01005611.1:0-18971 GCA_000473375.1 Anopheles culicifacies | reverse complement strand
GATTACGAACCGGAAAGTCATAAACTGTTGGCAAACATCCACCGTCAGCAGCAGCAGCAGCACGATCAACAGCAGCAGCAGCATCAGCAACAACAACACCAAACTTTAGCAGCTCAACGACTGGAAGCCTCCCAAATGGACCAAGGCACCGATCAGCCAATGCAGGAATCACCATGCAGTGAAGAGAAAATCGGATCAGTGAATTAAGCAGAATTGTGTACCGATTACCGAGTGGTGCGCGAAAGAAATGTGCTAAAGCTGCACGGAAAAACCATTGAGGTTCTGCCACAAACCACAAATAAGAAGCTTTCGGTCTGTTTACGACACACTACAATAAAATGAAAAAGCATTCAGGTGTTTTGCGTTCATATTATCCGTAAGTGTGGTGTGGTGGAAGAAATGGACAAACCATCCTATTGCGCGGAACAGAGTGGGAGAAAGATAATCAGCTACAGAATATAAGCATTTTGATCAGTAAAACCATCGCTCTAATAAAAATGACCATAAAGCTATTGAATATGAAAAACAAAAACGATACATTGTCATTGAAACCTCGAAGATGACGACAAACTTCTGATCTTCTAGACAAAGGCACAGACAAAGGACACAGAACGACTGGTCTGGTGTTCAACAAGTCAATAGAGAGGATCTAATTTTGATTCAACAATGAAAACTCTGATAGTCACAGAGAATCCTTTCTTCATCAAACGATTCGCTTCTTGGAGGGTATATCACCAGCGATCAGTTCTACAAAAGATCCACAAAATTCATAACCCCATATTAACACTCACATTGAGTTACGAGCGAATTGATAACCAGCATATGGCAGAAAAAGCGTAAAAAGTAGGAGTAATATAGTAATAGAGCCCGACAGGATTCAACCAATCATCTGTAACGGTCCTCTGTAGCAAGGACTTGATTTAACGGGTTAAGACAAAGATCAATAAGCCATTACAATATAGGACATTAATCCGATGAAGGAGAATATCCCGGTAGTGATTGCTGGTGCTATGGTTTGATGGCAAACACAATCCAGTTTGGCCCAAGATTTTAAAACAAACTGGCCCAATTTAATAAACGACTCTACTATTTATCCGGGTTAACTACATGCACCTCTCAACCATTCAACTTTGTAGGCGTTCACGACCTCAACCGGAACTGGAGAGGAGGATGAGGCGGATAAGTATCGCTTAATGCTCAGCAACTTTAAAAATATTTTCCAAATTCGCTTAAGCTGACTTGGACGATCCTCGATTCCGCATATTCTACATTTCATTTGACACCTTCCCAAGACCTCAAGGCATTTGTTCAGATTCCAAACTTTCATTTCCTTTATGCACCAGCCGTTAAGCGTAAGGTATGGCGTTTCATTTCCCATCGGTTAATAAAAATTAATCCATGCCGAGAAGTTTCTCTTAAATTATAAGGATTTAACAATAAACTCCAACAACTGTAGTTGACTGTAGTTGTTTGAAACTATTGGAAAATATATATTCAAAAGCCTAAAAGCTGTAAATATAAAATCGAAGAATAGAAAGAAAGTTAGTGCACGAATTAAAATGAAGTAAATAATGAGAATATAAAGGCAAACATCTAACCTCTTCCCAAAAACGAAGTCATGTTTTTAAAAATAACAGACAAAACTGTCTTCAAGGCCAACAGTCCGGCACTCCATCTGAAGTGTTCCCACTCAAGTGCGTTTGTCAACCAAAAACCAAACACTTGTCGGGAAGCTAATAGATATGATTTATACCAAATATCCCAACGGCAAACCGGACTACGTTTACGAACACTTGGTTGCGGAAGGAATTATCCAGCCGGTTCATAACTCAAACAACTCAATGACCTAACTCCACACAACACTAAAGCGGTCAACAAAACAAAACCCATGTACTCTACGCAATTACGATTATGCTAATCAACAATGGCTCACGAACGCTCGCTGTTCTTTTATCCGAATATGACGTAGGTAATGGTGATCATTAGAAGCCGTTTTTTTCTTATCACCCACTGCTGCTGCTAACATTCAGTACAGTCAGCACCAATTTGAATGTGAGCTGTGGGAAAATTCCTATCCAATCAATCGAACTGTACATTTCTTGATGTGTCTTATGCAATTCGCAAATGCACTGATTGCGTTGTTGTATTGAGAAATCAAGGCAAATTCAACAGCAAATTACACATTGCCTTTAGGATCGATCGCATACTGCATAACAAATGATCGGCCGTTGAACTTACACCATTTTCTATGTTACCGTGTGAACAGTCTGCTGACGAAACGGGGAAAACAATATCCCAAATGCATGGCAATAGCACATTCCATTGGTTTCATATTCAGTTACAAAGCGCACGAACTATACAACATCTTCTTGGAGTTCAAATTTCTTTCCTCAAAAAAAAATAAATAAATAAATTTTAGAGCAAACTTAATCAGCTTTGCGGGCAGCTTTGTAGGTCACAGCAGCAGCTTCACAAGGGCAACAACTGTTGAGCGGCCAGTGTTCGTTCGTTGTCGGTACCGGTTTTAACCTTCGGTCAATGTCAAGGTCCAATCCTTCCCGTTTGCTACCCGGGCGTCGGTTCGATACTCTGCAGAGCAGTGTTGGAACCATACATCAAGCCTGCACCATTAGTGAAACTCGTTTGCGGATTTCAGTTCCGCATCGCATCGGCGAACCGCTCGGAAGAGATTTCCATTTAAACTAGTTGGCGCATCGTAGCTCTTTGCTTTGTCGTTGGTAGTGGACCCAGCTCAGAAATTCGTTTTTGTTTTAATTGCTAATGGTGCTTAATTTAATGCTGCTTACATGACAGCTTGCTGAAGAATGCAGTCAGCTGTGTGATGTGAAGATGCGTCGTCCTTTAATGTCACGCTTACGGTCAATGCACTCAATGCTAGCATGGCGCCATTACGATGCAATACTATATGGTCTGTTAATGGTTGATAGAATGGAAAAAAAGATTCAATTAACTAATTGATCGATCGACGATCGTGTATCGTCGTGTGAGATCATTAGCAAGTCTCCAAGGAAGCGGAAAAAAGGCACTAAACTGAGAAAAGAAATAGTGGATGAAGGTTGGTGGCGGGGAGAGGGGAGGTCATTGAAGCCACTGAGATATTCAACTAAGTTGAGGTGCATTTAAAAAATTATAATCACCTAATTAAAGAATGTTTCTTGATAGTCTACGCTCAGGACAGATTCTAAACAATTGGGGAAATAGGTCTAGGTCCACTACAATAATTCAAATCTCTACTGCCAATCCACCCAAACCTCTCATCCCGCTGCTTCGATGGCTCTACGACCTCGAGAGTTCTTGGCCTACCATATTTTTGGCTTCCATGCACTGATTGCGCGAACAGGGGAACGACCAGAATGGGATTCGATCTCGAACATCCCTACCCGTTCAGAGACCGGCGCCGCTATCTCCCCGGCCATCGAGCCACCCAAACCACCCATACCGTAGCTTGCAAAAAAAAAAAATAAAATAAACACAAAAACTGTTGACAAGTAAGCGGACTGCATACTATTTGTCCCCCCAATAGTAACTGTAATCACCAGTTCAAGTTCAATGTCCACCATGTGTAGTAGGGAGATGATTGTCTACGACATTACGGATAACCGGATCCTTCCTTTATGGTTGGGTATGGAAGGCTTGCAATCAAACCCACATTACCGCTATCGCGACAGATATGACCCGAACGAGCGTGTGAGTGAAGGCCAACATCTTCCATCTCTTCGGTCTAGGTGCTCAAATTAGTGACAGTGAGTAGACAAATCATGCAAGGAACGGCACGAAAAAAAAGGTCACACTACACCCACCACTTCATACCGGACTCAAGCATAAAGCACCCCACCTGATAGTCGATCTGAACCACTCCATGTCAGTCTAACTGTTCCTGTTCCACGCACTACTAACCACATTCAGCGTAGTGTTGGGTAGTGTTCAACGCCCGCGGTGGACATACGGACATTCGTACAGCATACCGATATCGAATTAGGCTGGTTGTGTGTGTGTGTGCGTGTGTCTTGGTGAATTGTTTCATTCTCTTTTGCGTTGGGTCTTTCAGTGCCTTACCAGTGCTTTTGTTTTCATTCGCGAATTCTTGATCGACTCCGCGGGCTCACCGAGATCGGCGATGCGCATATAAGATAGATCCGCACGGTACCGTAGTGTCCCAGTCCGTATCGTGCGATCATCGGTGCTGGCTAGTCGCGTGGCGTTAGATCGATCGTTACCGGTGCGTTTATAGTGCGTGTATCGTACAGTAGCGAAGCTATACAACATGAAACTCTCAGCTGTGCTGCTACTAACCGCCGCCATTATTGGCTGTGCGTTTGCTGCCAAGTTCCGTACGTATTTTGTTGTAGCAATTCAAATAGCGAAATAAGATCCCGGTTTTACGTCACACAGCATTCGTTGGGCAGATTTGTTGGTGTAACGTAGAGTAAAAGTGAACCGCATGCAGTATACGGTTGATACATTACGAACAGAATAGCAAGTGGACAGAGGGCACTAGCCTCTGCCCCGGTACGGTTACTATTAATGCTTATTGCCAATATTTGTACGGTATCGCTGACGCATCTGCCGGAATGGTGTCCTTGAGTGAATCGATGCCGTATTCACGGGCAGTTACCACAACAGTAACCAGATGTAGCTCCGTCAGCTTCCGTCAACTGTTTGCACCGGTTATTAGTTCAGTAAACTTCACGGCAAATGAATCGTGAGCATAATGAGGATGAATCAGTGATTAGTGGGAAGATGAATTTCGGTGTGATAGAGATTTAAAGAACCCATTGTGAAATGCAGAAAGGAATGTTTCGAGATTGTTCTTTTGGAAAAAAAGACTGACCACTTTTTCCACTAGATCTGATCTGTGAAGAAGTTTTTCTTTTTATTTATCCATGTTCGATTGAACGGGTTTCTTTTAAATCGTTTAAGTTTTCTTACGACATGTTGAATATATTATCGGTAAGAAAGCGAATTAGCCAAACAAATCAAGTCATTTAACGGTGGTGATCCCTTTATTTCTCGTTCGTAAAACAACTGCCTCGAACGCTGAACGTTGCGTGATGAGAGCAATTTGTATACCCAGCAATAGCGAACGCAGCCAATCAAACAGGATTCGTATGCATATCGTTAACACTAACGCCCTGAGGGGGGGCAAAATGATTGGAATAGTATGAAGCTCATTAGTTCAAACAATATAGGTATAACGCCTGCAAGCCCGCGAGATTCAAGACAAACATGTGACCAGCCGTACCACGTGTGGCTAATTGTTTTACCACCATTTCAATCGCCAGCTAAAGTAATGGACCAATAGCAACGGTTGTTTACCGACCTGTCACTGAACAGTTTCACCAGATATAATTCACACCTGATTTGCATATCCTTGTACCTAGATCGTTTGTTACGCGATAGATAGATTAATGGACTTTAGAAAATATGTTGAGCTATAGCTTGTACCATCTCGTGTCTTGCAGCTGCCTCCTTCTCGCGGTGCAAACAGGAAGATGGAAACTGTTTGCTGGAAGCTATTACAGCTACCTTCCGAAGTTTCCACAAAGGCGTACCGGAAATAGGGCTCGTACCGTTGGATCCACTGCGCATCGATACAATGGACATCGTGCAAGGCGATGGACCCATCAACATTGTGCTGAACTTCAAAAAGGTGGACCTGACTGGATTCCAACATGCCAACATTAAGAAAGCTAGGTAAAAAACCTTACAATGCCTTATCTTAATGATTAATAATGCGTCAAAACACATACCTGAATGGTAGAATATGTGCACTCCATATGCATTTATTAATGACTGGCCGATTAAAATATGCACACTTCCAGCGGATTTACATCCAACCCCACCAAGATGGACTTAAACTTGGTCGTGCCGGTTGCATCACTGATTGGCGGGTATAGAATTAACGGCAAAGTGTTGATCCTTCCCATCCAGGGCGAGGGCGCCAGCAACATGACCATGGGTAAGCCGTTTCATTCGCATTCGTATTAAGTTTCTTTGCACACAGAAAAATGCAACTGGCCAATTTTTTTTTTGCAGCCGACTGCAATATCTCGCTAAAGTGGACCGGCAAGCTGGTGGACAAGAATGGCAAACAGTTTTACCAGGTCGACAAATTCAAGGTACACTTTGACACGAGCCGGTTCTACATGGACTTTTCCAACCTGTTCAACGGTGACAAGGCGCTGGGCGATAACATGAATGTGTTCCTGAACGATAATTGGCAGGATATTCTCAAGGAGCTGAAGCCGGCAATATCGGCCGCTTTTACAAAGATATTCGAAGCCGTCGTCTCGAACGTTTTCAACAAGGTGCCGTACAATGAGCTCTACTTAGCGTGAGGTGATAATGCGGGCGAGAAGAGCACGCTGCACGTTACCGCAAGTGAAAGTGTAAAGCAAATAATTCTAGTTATTTTGCTTGCCGACAAAGCGGGCGAAAATATGTTGTAAAACTTTCTGTTATAAAACTGTTTTTAATAAAACATCTTTAAAGAGAAGAAAACTGACTAACTGTATGATGCTAGTTAAGATTATATATAATTATTCATTGGATTTACAAAAAAGGAAACGAAAGGCATTTGGATGCAAAGTATGATATTTGATAGGAGCGATTTGATAAAGCATGAAACTCAATGAGATCCATAATGCCGAAGAAATAAGAGGACTCCTTAATTTGCTAGTGTCGTAAGAAATTGATCGCGAGGTTTAGTACACAAATCCGAACTATTGAACAAATCTGCTTCACGAAAAAATAAATTCAGTCTATGAATGTAGCATGTACTTGCAATTAGTTTTATATTTATTTGGGTACCTAATAGATTGAATAGAAATTGGAAGTTCTATGGATATTGAGCTACATAGATAAGCATGATATAATTGTGAGAAGTAGAATGGTAAACATGAAAGGGATATTCAAGTCAAACAATGCCAAAAGTTGGATAAGCTACATCAGTGAGGTTTATCATGTGAAGGGGCGTGAAGGGATAGGAACATCCAGATCACGAGACATCCAATCAAACATGATCGAGTGTGGGTGAAAGGATAGAATGGAAGGACTCGATATGACTTCCATATGACATATTCCTTTTATTGTATTACGGCCTGGCCGTATTAGACTTAATTTACCACGTAGCAGGTCAGTCAGTCCATGCTACAGGGGGACGGTCCGAATGAGATTTGAACCCCGGTATGTGGTGTGAAGGCCCGGCGCCGAACAACTCTCCCACAGGACATATGACATATTCTAAATGGTTGTCAAATTAGGGGGTCTCATTCAGCTAAAGAGCCGAGATCTTATAAGATCTCTCAAGCAAAATGATAAAATTTAGATGTAGAGATATAGTATCTATTGCTGTTCTTAATCAGCAGGGGAACACCCAAAAAGGAAGGCTTTGCTTAAAGCAAATGGCCATCGGGAATGAGAACCAAGACACAGTTACTCACATTATTAGAGGTAGTCCAATAGGATTCTTCAAAGGGGTCTAAAAGATTCTCCAAATTTGACAATACATAACAAATCTTTGCGATCCCTAATATCGGATAGGAGCGGCTCGGTGGCCGTGGAGATAGCGGCGCCGGTCTTCGAACGGGCAGGACCGAGGTTCCAAATTCCATTCGGGCCGTTCCCCCGTACACAAGAGTGACTATCTTGTTGCAGGTACATTCAAGTCATGGGAGCCAGAAAATGGCAGGCCCAGACCTCTTGAGGTTGTAGAGCCATACAAGGAGAAGAAGAAGATCCCTATAATATCAACCTTGAGAGAGTGATCACCAGAAGATCAAGGTTGCCCTGAAATCCGTGTATAGAACATCAGTTCGGTGGCTGGAATGCATGGTCGCAATGGAAAATCAGGTACGACGTATAAGCCGTTTTAGTAGGGCTGTGTTTTTTGACAAAACCAGGGAATCTGGGAGAATATTGGAACTTTAGATTCGAGGATCTTGGATGACGAACATAGCAGTAAGATGTCACGGTAATTGGCTACCGTGCAATCCCTCCTTTTGAGGATGGGGAACAGCCGAGCAGCTTTCGACGAGCTTTCCTTTTTAAAACAAGAGGTACATCATCGTGAAACGAATACGAACAAGAATACGCCGAATCAACGATCATGATGTACTTCTACTCATCATCATAAAACCTTAGTTTTTACACAGATCGTTTTTCTTTTATTCTGACATTTTTTGTTCAGTTTGTTGGATCCAACTAATTGAACAAAGCTTAATTAAGCAATTGTGTATAATGAGCTACTGGTACAAAGTAAGAGATGATATCATAGCATATTCCCTGATTGTATCATATTTTTTTAGTATCGGATGAAGATCGTTTGCTCGATATATTGTTTATGAATTTTTAAAAACCAATACATATTCCAACAGGGACATTATTAGCACAAGGACAAGCTTACAGATTCTCTCACGCTTCACAGATGCATAGATTCCGCATAACGGTGACGACGATGCGATTCCGTCTAAACGTGACAGTTTCAAAGGAAACTTGTTTATTTGCTTATTTGATGCGATTTGCTTCCGCTATGCCTTTGGGAAGCGGACAAGGTAACTCAAAGCATGGATAAATTGCATGTACAACGATGCAGATGGGACAGCATACACATGATTAACGGTGACACTCGCATATCAGGCAATGCAAGCTTACGAAGTGAGATATAAAACCGTTTAATTCAGCTTCCTGAATACAACGTACGCTAACGAGTTCCGTTTACACATTTGCAATAAACATCGATCCCTTAGGTAAGACAGTGCGCATCTCATTTTAGCGAACACGTGAGCAACTTTTCAGCATCATTTTGGTTTGTTTCTGCAACCTTTTCACCTTCAATTTTCCCGCCTTTAACGAGCCAGTTCATTAGAGGTACGCTATCTGTTATTTTTTATCTGGCACGGTAAGCTTCCGACGCACTGTCCGGTGCATTGAAATTTCTTCCCAGGCACCATTTCCTGTGTAGTAGCTTCTCCGACTCCACCGACTCCACCTGAGCAATTATAGTCATTGCTGAACACAAAGATCGTTTCCTTCATTCCAGATTGCCTGCCACAGTTAGAAGCGATACCGGACGTTGTGTGATTTTAAAAGGAGCACAAACTTTCCAGCCCAACACGTTTAAGGGTTAACTACCAATCTCTCTCTCTGTACAAAAGCTGTTAAAGTACATGTGCCACTCGTATCTGACTGTAGTGGCACGTTCTGAGCGTCTATTGCTCATTAACCTTCTATGTCGCCCAGATCGGCACACACCGGTACTATTTCCATTCTGATCGGATGTCGCTCCGTCTACTCGTTGACGATGAGAGGCAGTGGATCGGATTGCTGGGAACATGTGTCGCATCTTACATGTGCCGCAGATGACGCATAAGTCACGAACCTTCGGTTGGGCGAAGCTAATCGCGGTTGGTGTGAGCTGTTGCGGGCTTTTTACTTTTCCCAATCATTTACCGCTCTTTGATAATTACTGTTATCATTTCGGTGGGTTATGCCACACGTCCCGGGTTTGCCGTAACGATCGTGTGGCGTACGTGCGCTATATCTCATTTTTGCATTTTGCATCCAATGGATTCTAGATCAACGTCAGTAGTTTCCAATTCTGGTGTTTTCCCACAAGAAGCTCCACAGACGAACTTATCATTTATATTCATTTTAACAAATTTCATGTCTTAATTTAGAGGATGGAAATCTATACAGAATTACTCATTAGAAAAATTAGAACAATTTCATCAATTACAATATAAAAGTTTGTCAACTTCATTTATCAGTTTTTAATCATAGTAGGTGCAGGTTATGACACTCAAAAACAACAACAAAAAAACCCAACAATAAGTCACCTTCGTCGTTGGGTGTGCAAATAAGGTTCGGCCTATCCTGTTATTAGACAGTTCTCGCTTTTCAGGACGCAGCGACGGTGCGGAAAAAGTTACGTTTGATCATTCAGGCAGGTTGCTGCCTGCCTGCGTTCGGCTGTGGCTTTGTTTGCAATCTTTTGTTGCGTATTTCACCTCCACCAGTACCAGCCGATCCAACCAGCCTGCGTCTAGGGGGTGTAAGCTCGTCGTCTCATCTACTCAGGCCGTAAAGATCAACGCAACCAGTTCTGCCGGCTATGACGTACGACAGGCGCTGGTCGACGTTAATGGCAGCGTAAGAACCGATCGATCCCGGCCCTAATCCAGCATGGCTTCTCGCTGACTCCCGGGGTGGGGGAAGAAGTACCTCCGGACGACAAATAGAAAACAACAACACGGAGCGATATTCACCCTCGCCATCATATATAAGACTAGCACGGACGGGGCAGCTTCTACAGGTTCACTACGACTTTTGCGCCAACGACGCACGGTGCAGTACGCTGCTGGAAGCTAAGTCTTGCAAAGCGATCGATTCTGCGCTCGACGATTCCCTGTGACAAACCTAGTGTCATTTTCCTTTGGTGATTGAATCGTCATGAAGCAATTAGTGGTTTTCGTGTGTCTGTCCGGCCTGGTGGCGTTAGGCAGTGGTATTAAATTGCGTACGTATTACTAGACACTTGCTAATGCTTTACTCGTTGATTCTTGAGTGCTGAGTGAAACGATTCTAATCGTGAACGTTGTGAATGTTGTTTAACAATCATCTAAATACAGAGTTTTAGTTTTGCTGGAGATCAATAAATGCTTGTACACTCAGTGTATTACGATCGCTGATCATGCTTGCAATCGTGAATATGTGTGAAGGACGTTTCCTATGAGACCTACGCAACGCTCAAACGGTCGTGCACAATATTCAAACCCCTCGGTAGAAACGGAAATCAACCGGATTTATTGCTATCGCCATTGAAACACACAACACGTGGATCCGATCGGTCGCTAAATCAATCTTGAACTTCCTCTAAAAACCGGCTTCGTGCTCGTTTCTTCCGGATCGGCAAACCGGGCCATTAGGTGATGCTTCGGTGCGATAGAAGAAGCGACACGTTGCGTATCCAGTTAGCACGTTATTAATGAATTGTTTACGCGTACATTTGTAAATAGCTCAAGAGTGATCATTAGAATGGTTACGTTTAGCGTGTAATTGCAGCTATTAGCTTGAAGGGTGTTTGCTGTTCCAGACGTTTTTACAACGATAAAAATTACTTTCCTAGTGAATGGAAACTCACAAATTACCTTAAAGTGTAAAACACAATCACTTTCTCTAGGAAACCTCGTTGCAATTGATACATTGACATTTAATTCAGCCATTTATTCTGCTCTTCCTTTACAGCTGCTACTTACAGCCGTTGTAATGCAGGTGACGAACCATGCATTGTGCAAGCCATCTCCGACACGTTTCACAAGTACCAGAGTGGCGTTCCTGGGTTAGGGCTTGCCTCCCTGGATCCGTTGCGCATCGACGAAATGGACATCGTGCAGGGTACGGGCCCGGTTAACATTGTGCTGAATTTCAAAAACGTTGACATTACCGGTTTTAAGGATGTCGTCGTGAAAAAGGCCAAGTAAGCGACACAAGCGGTGTAGCGAGCGAACTAAATTGTAATGCAACATGTTCATGCCATCCACAGAGGCTTTACTACGAACCCGAACGTGATGGAGATGAATTTAGTGCTGCCAGTCGCGTCACTTGTTGGCAGCTATAAGATTAAAGGAAAGGTACTGATTCTACCCATCCAAGGTGAAGGTGCTAGCAACATGACCATGGGTAAGATGATCTTGATCGGTGCAAAAAAGAAAATTGAATATTTAATGCTTTCAACTCTCTTATTTCGCTTTGCAGTTAACTGTGACTTCTTGATGAAGTGGAACGGTGGACTGGAGAAGCATGCAAATGGCAAAGAGTACTATCAGATGAACAAAATTAAAGCATCGTTCGATACTACCCGGTTTTACATGCATCTGTCTAATTTGTTCAATGGCGATAAGGCACTGGGCGACAATATGAACCAATTCCTAAACGACAACTGGGAAGACATCCTGAAGGAGCTGAAGCCCGCCATTATCGGAGCATTCACGAAGATATTCCGCGCTATTATAACGAACGTGTTTGACAACGTTCCTTATGAGGAGCTATTTTTACCAAATGCTTAATTACAATAAGGGTTACGATTAATAAATATAAAAAATACATTGTGATGTCGATATAAACTCATTGATCTTGACCTCGTGAGGTCAGTAATGGTAACGGAAAGTCAACTGAGGAAAATGTAACCAGCAAACAATGAAGTTGGAAGTAAAGTTATCAAAAGTGCATAAATGATTTTCTATCGTTTGGTAATGTAAAACTTTTCATTAAATTTTTTACTTCGTTGTGACATTATTTGGTACTTGAATTTCCAATTTTTTTATCTTTATTGACTACAAACGCGAATTTAGAGTCCCTAGGATAACTCACACTGTACAAAAATAGAAGTTCATTGAGGACCGCAAATCTTTCCCAAGAAGCTCAGAAAAGAGCCACCGACATCTTCTTTATGGCAATACAACATCGAGAGGTCTTGGTCTGCCATTTCTGGCTTCCGTGATTTGAAATTTATCCCCAATAGTACAGCCCGTCCGACATTCAATTTCGATGTGATTCGATCCTTGGTCCTGCCGTATGAAGACCTGCGCCGCTAACTCCTCAGTCACTGAGCTGCACCCAACATTTAGTTTGAAAAGTGAGAGAAGAATTTTACCTTTTTAAGACACTCGCGTGATACGTTACATCACAAGTAATTAAAAAGAATGTTCAACTAGTAAACAACAAGCAAATCAATTTAACAATCTCAAGTCTGATAATCTGATGTTTCAACAGTTCGCATCAACATGTTCCCTCAAGCTCGAATGATATTTTACTCTTTGCTCGCGTTTAAAACAAATTTCTGTAATATATAAACACATTTGAAATTTTTTCACTTACCAATGTCTGCACAACGGTTTTTCTGATAAACGGCAATTAATTTTTAAATGCTACTGTTGTCCTTTTCCCACGCCTATCTCAATCCGGAACGATATATGGTACGGTCAAAACGAATCCGGATCGGAATCATTCAACTGTCAGCGCAAACTGTCAATAGATGCGACCCATCACTACTGTTGTTTTTGACTTTTCTTTTCCGTAAAATTCCCACTCTGAAATGCTATCCAATGAAGTGCAATCAAAAGCATAAATTTATGCGAATTTCTTTCATCTTTTTAATAGTTTTGCTATTTGCGTACGGTTCCCTGGGGGACGACAATAACGAGGAAGAAACCGTAATTGAAGGTAAGTGCTGTGCATAGGAAAACAACTGTTTGCCTTGATAATGAAAACAATGCACTACCTTTGCAATCGTCAGCAGCGATTGTAGCATTTTTGCCGGTGTTTTCTTGAAGCACTTAACACCAATTTTATGATGTTTTCTAGATTTTTTCATATGCCGTACCTGTGGTAATGATGTCAGCGTAGCAAACCTAGCGTTCGACAAGTATAGCCCGCTCGCACTTAGCGCCACGAATCACACATTCACCGAAATCCGGTCCGTTCTAATACAGGAGGTGCAAAACCCGCTCGGGATTCGGTTTCACATCTTTCTGGTTAAGCAAGCATCCTGTGCAAAGATCCATCCGGTAATGATTGGTACCGAACCATTTCACAGTGTCGACCGATTTACTAACCCACTCTCTTCATCCCTCAGTGGACACACAAGTCGACTTGGTTCCCTGGATACGCCTGGAAGGTTTGTGTGTGTCCCAAGTGTCATACACTGCTCGGGTGGATGTTCGAACCTACCGAGAGTGCAACAGCGGACCAGAGTTTTCCTTCCGAAGCAGGTTTCTTCGCTCTCATCTTTCAAAACATTATTACCGAAGGATGTACGTACACAATCACAGCATATATAGCACGCGCCACGTTTTGCTCAATCACTCATGTTGGTCACTTTCCTTGCTGTTTTTTTTTCAGATGTGAATTCTTTGCTCATGAAAGAGAAAGCTCTACGTGATAATTAGTGCAACACATTCGTAGAAGTAACGGTAAACACCATGGTGGATCCCAAAAGGCACATTAACGTCCTTTCCCAGGAAGAGCAAGTGTTTCTGGAGGAATGCGAAAAAGAGTTTGCGCATCGATTCACGGATCTAGATGAGGAGTTTATGGCGCACTGTCAGCGCGAACAGAAACCACCACCGGTAGTTCATCCGTGGAATGGTCGGCGTAACGGTGGCGAAGGAAGAGGCGGAAGAGGTAGAGGAGGTGGGGGATGGCGAGGCGAGAGGCGATTCAACGATAGACAAGGCGGTCATGCACCCTTCCATTCGCGTGATGGAAATTATCGTCCATATAACCATCGTAGAAACGAATCGTATCGATCAGGTCGCGGTGATAGCTATCATGCTAGCGGTAATCATCATTCGTCGCGTTCGAACCATAATGCACCGTATGAACGTTCTGGTGATCGTCACCATAAACAATAAGTGGCGCGTTGACGTGCTGGACAAAAATGGCTTATGTTTGCGTTTTGTTTTAAACGATGATGTATCTTATACAATGATGAATTGCATGTAAACCACACTCACACCCGCGCATACACGCTGACCACTTCTTGCAGTAATTCAGTCGGTTCTAGGCGATGAACTGACCAGCTTTTTTTCCTTCACTTATCACAAACACTCAACACGTGTGTTGAATAATGCAGATTCTTTACGAATTGTAAATAAATATCTGTAAATAAAGACTGAATTGAACAAGCGCGTGGTTGTCCGTTCCGTTTTTTGATATTGATACATTTGTTGGTGGTCTAAATTTGCACGTGTGACACCTCTAGCCTCGCGGTGCAAGTACACTTACATTGATTGAATGGTACTTTAAGGAAAGTAGAAGCCCTAGAAGCACACTTTCAAAACTAAATTCCGAAAACAGTCGCTTGAAGATGTGCAAGCGGCGAATGTATGATGAACAGGCTTTTTAACCCATTTTGTAATAGTGGCAGTTAGAAGAATAACGATCTTTTACTGAGATCGACTTTAATTGAACATGAACACGATAAATGTTTTTAATTTTACCCACAGATGTTTGTTACTTTTCCATCAAACCATTTCAGCACTGGGATGGCATGTGTAGAGAAGAATTATAACTGAAAACATGTTAAATTGTTCGATTTACAATATTTGTATGTGCTCGTTAAGGATAGCAGAGCTCGGAAAAGTATTTCCCCGGCTCGGAAAACTTGACTGTATTAGGGGATTGGATTAGTGTCAGTCCGTGTTGCCACGAATGTCCTTGGTGATCTTCCCTATCTTCATCGCTTAAAAGGAGGGTTTTCGTTGAATATGAATGGAATCACAATGCATACCTCTACCATCGCAAATTCATCTACACCCCGCACAGTGTGAATGTAAACCAACACGTGTATAGATTGTTTTTTTTTTTGTTTGTTCTTGCTACTTGCCAAGAGAGCCATTACGATCCGCTCTCACGAGCACTGCGCATAGGCAGTGTTCTTGCTCTTGCCGTGGACGACCAACGATCGGTGAGAGTGCGTGCGTGCAAGAACCGCAAACGCTCGGATAACGTAGTATCTCCTTGGTGTGCCTCTAGTTCTGGTTCCCACGTAAAGCTGTGTACAAGCCCAAACCGTAAAGCCGTCCCAGATGGGATTGATTGATTGATACTGGTGTTTCGTTCGTTTTTCGGTTGTGCGGTGCTGTGGTGCCCGAAACTCAAATGTTTTCCCTGCGCTGCGTGCACGGTCAGTGCTGTGGAAGTGACCACAACCGCACCGCTTGTGGTTGTGTAGTGCTTTTCGGTTAGCCCGGAAAACTCATTTTTTTTTTTTTATTCATTAAGAACGGCCAGGCCGTATTGCTACCCGGAAAACTCATGCATATGCAACAACGGTGGTGTGCCCAGCAGTTATTTGCATAGATTTATGTGCGCGCTGCCAAATCGTCACGGTGCAGTGCATTGATCGTGTAAGCGTGTGCACGCGTGTGCTTGCGTGTGTGTGTGTGTGTGTGCGCCTGTTGGGAACACGCACACTTTCCTCGTTAGTGAACGGATGCGCCCGTAACGCTGCGGTTTGCGCATGCTCGGACAGGTTTCACGAGCTGTCAGTTAAGTCACGGGAATGAAGAAAACGATCACTACTGGAGATTGCAGCGCTCGCACCCTAGTGTAGTGCGCACATTTCTTGAAGCCCGCCAAACCGCAAGCACCATGGAAAAGTGTGGGTTAAACTGTGCGTGTGGCGAATCATCGTAGTCCTGTGCGTTGTCATTGTGTGTCATGTAGCAAGGCACCATTTCGCGGAACGTTTCACACTGTTCAAAGGGGCGGGGTGTGAGGTAAGCTGTGAGGCGAGCGGTGAAAATTGGTGAAAATCGGTTAACACTAACACAGAGTCACGGAATCCGTATTGCCCTGGCACTTCTTCACTGACTGATACAGTGTACGGATAAAACACAACGGATAATGAGAACAAGAAACGATACAGTCTTGATTTCGAGAAAGGAATTGGTGCCATAGACAATAATGATGATCGTTCCTACAGTGCTTCGTCCGAATTGTACGAATATTGTTGCGTCTCTAGAAGGGCATTTGGGGAAGTGCTTAAAGTGAAGTGTTGATTATTTCGTTCGCTAGTTAAATTTCGAACCAAATCCATAAATTAGTGCTCACTGCTTGGAGTCAATATACTCGCCCTGTGCGTGCATAGGTTTAGCACACATTTAACTATCAATCAGTGGTGCGGTCGTGTCTTTACCAGGCCACTGAATGAAGCGACCCGTTGTACACCGGTTTGTGAACGTACCCAGAAAGATTCGTGCAACAGGAAGAGTCACGTGTGAAGGCGGAAAAAAATGTAATGCTATTTCACGGTCAAAGATCACTATTTTAACAGTTCAATGAAGAACATTAATTCAAGCAATTAACAACGGGCTTGCGATCTTCGGATCTTCCAAAGGAAAAAAAAATTAGCTGAACGCATCTGTTCTCTTCACCATCCGACCATATTCGATACCATCGTTTTGCTTTCTTCGTGTACAATCGAAGGACGAAGGAGAGAGGGGGCACCAACATAGTGGCGCCTCCTAGCTCTCCCTCGATCGTACCCGCGCACCACCAGTTATGACAGATTTAGCGGCCAACGCATGTTTTGACGCATTATCGGTGCTGAACAATGTACAGCTCGTTGAGAATGGTAAGTACAACTTTCGGCATGCTTACTTAACCCGTCTGGTACAGCACGTGTGAATCGACAAAGTCTCCACACCCCAAAAAGGAAAAAAAACTCACTTTACCTTGGGGATGTTGATATTGTTCATTAACATTGTTTACCAGTGTTTGACTGCTATCTTTGCTTCGGGGGGATCGTCGTCATTTACTTATATTGCTAAAATAGAACCTCCTATTGCTTCTGATGACCTCTCTGGGAATGGCGACTTTATAATATAATAGGTTACTAACTAAAACTTAATGACTTACTAATTAGATCTAGTAGGCAGGTCAGTCCACAATACACAGCGATCGGTTTGGCTGGGATTCGATCGTTTTCTGCGAAGATCAGCAAAGACCCTTTGTTTGACTGTTTTGTTTTAGAAATATTGAATGTTATTAATCTTAATAAAAATATGTTAATTATTACTACGGCTACAGGTTATTGTCGAATTGGGAAAGAAGATGTACATACTGTTTATATTGGATTATTAGAATTATGCCAGAAATGATAGTAGGAAAAGGTGTTACAAATTTGTTAACAGAAGAAGATCACCTTTGAGTTACAATGTATACATTGTACATTCAGTTCCAGCTCAAGCTCTTCATTTGTTTGTGACTTCTGACCTTTCATTCAGAGCAGACGTACCTATTCTGGCAGTGAGAACGGGTTGATTAGAGGCCCCATGATGATGCATTCGTTCAATTCGTGAGTGATCATTTCGGATGAAATGGACCATGCAAGACAATTTGTGTGTATTGTATGTTTAGGATCACTTTTTAAATCGATAGTACATATCATGTATAAAATGTTAATTTGTAATGTAGCAGTTATTGTCTGATGTGTTAAAAAAAATATCAAGACATTATTTAGGCATCGTTTAGAATGTGAAGAGTGTCGTTTCCTATCAGAACATGGCATAGCACTAAGATTTTAACATAATTCGAAAGCTAGCGGTCGTAAAAGTTGTTCTAAACCCTTTCATAATAATTTTAAATTATTTAATACAAAGTTGTATATATAGTAAAAGCTCCAGATCAATGCTACGTTCCTAGAAAACCTCTTTAGCACTAACGATCTTACTACAGACTTTAATAGCGCAAATTAAAACACAAGTTCACGCAAGTGTTCAATGGCCCTGATTCATCTCATGCGTTCATTAGTAACGTTTAAATTGAATCAATTAATGAATTGAGAATCTATTCTACTTTTCTTGCCGATATTTTTAATTTTTATTTATCCACAACCTCAAAGGAAAAGCGATATGACTCAAAAGATGTGATAAATATTAAAAAATATCTTACATTTCCTTTTCGGCACTATGCCACCCAGGAAAGCCGCTTGCCATTTCTGAATTCCTTGAGTTGTGTGTGTGTTTCACTCTGAACAGGATTGTCTGGTACTGGTGTATACGAGGAAGAAACGAAAAGGATCAGCTTCGCTACCACCTACAACAGGGGTCTCCATTTTTTTTAGTTTTCGGGCCGCTCAAGGTTAATCATGTCCGTTTTTCTGGAGTGATTATGGGGAGTGGTTAAGCAGTGTTTTATTTGAATATCATATGGAATATGATCATTGAGTAGGAAACCATACACAACATATTACACTCGCGTTAGTTTGTGTGCTGATAATATATCCTTGATTGTTTAAAACTAAACTTGAAATCGGTGCTAAAGCTTTGGAGGCCACACGGCCCCCCGCGCGCAAACCGTATTTTGGAGACCTTTGAATCTACAACGTACACCCCCGGGGTCCCTGTCATGACTCAAAATGAAAGACTCCTAGAAAGTCCTCCTTT
>AXCM01005610.1:0-17416 GCA_000473375.1 Anopheles culicifacies | reverse complement strand
TATTTACCTTGCCTGGCTTTTGACTGCGATACTTTCGGGTGGGTAATACTCTTCACCAAGAGGTCCCGGCGTTTGCGGTATGTCAGGTCGTTTGAAGGCTTCATTACACACACACACACACACACGATGGTGCGGTGTCGATAGTCTTATACCGTGCCACTAGACCGTAAACTTTCCTGTCAGTAGCGTTTCGGTTGGCTTTAGTCAGATTAAACAGGCTCTGTTGTGGCGCAACTTGCAGCATGAGCTTTCTCCCACCTTTTCCGGCTGCGACTTGGTTTGGCTGGTACAGCTCGGGAAGCCTGAAACAGTTTGAGTTCGCTAGCAAAGCAGCTGGGGAAAAAATATGCTCGGATGTATCGTATGCGTGCCAGTGAGCCACGACGCAGATCTAAAGCTGTGAGGCATTAAATATCGTCACACATCACTGTGTTTATGGGACATCCTTCAGGGAAGTCGAAACGGCTGGGGTTGCGTAGAGAGCATGCATAATTTTCACCATTACGCTAATGCTTTTATGAGTACCTTGACTCTCGCATTGACGACAACCCGAGCCCCGGGGATCGGCACTTGTGCCATACGAGAGCAGCGAAAAAGTGCAGAAATGATGCCACCGGTAGTAATAGTGGACCCCCGAAAACAAAAGAAAACTAAGGAAGTACGACGGATTTGTGGGATACGGCAGGGAGAAGGTGTTGTTTTTTTTTAAAACGTTTCGGTTTTCTATTTTTTTTCTTGTTTAACACCATTTTCTTCGAGGTAACGTATGTTTCCGGGGTTTGCGTTTTGCGAGCAAAATTTCCCCGGTGCTCTGCCCCAGCTTAATCGTTGTCGGGGGAGTCACGTTCACCAAAGAATTGAATGGCGGGGAAGTTTGGTGAGTTGTACTGCCCAAGGCTAGTAATCTGATCCAGCACGATCTCACCAAGATGAACAGCACGTTTACGGGAGCAAAAGCAACGAGAAAGATGTGTACCGTGTTAGTAGTGTTGGTACACGGTAGTACAGGTACACGCGGACAGTGTACGGTGTTCTGTTATGGGAAAAATGGACCACCTTTTACAAAAGTGTGTGTGTGTGTGTGTGTGTGTGCGCGTTAAGATGTGTTGTGTATGTGTATAACCTTTGGGGTTGTTTTTTTTTGTTTTACGAGTGCTTTTATCTGGTTATCCTTACCACTATATACCGGGATGTGAGGTATGCAATCCGCAACACACAGTAACGTTAACGCTTAAAACATTCATCTGGTTTCCGACGTGGTAGACGATTTACGCTTGATTCGTTTTTACGCACACCTCTCCACTCAACAGGATGCTGTAGCAGTGAAACAATCAAGAACAAGGTAAAATATAAACAAAAAAATGCTTGTTACATCGCTAGTACACCAAAGATGTCCATCTTGAATGGCGTTCCCTTGGTAACCTAGAAACGTTACAACAACGCACGGTGTGTAAACATCACGTAAGGTTTTACTCCCGTACAGCCATTTGGTTTGAAAATAACGCAACAACGGAAAAAGAAAAACCGTTGTTAGAAAAAAAAATCCAGTAAAAACTTCCATTTGCGGTGGGTTTAAACAATAAAAGGCAAGCTCGTTTCGTACGTTGAACCGCAATGTTTTTGTGATTTTTATGACGATTACGCGCCCGTTCCATGAGGCACATTCGCAACAGGCTGCAAATTCTTTATTCCGTGCTGTCGAAATTGAAATGTTCGTTTGTTCTGTTGGTTTTTCTGTGTAGACAAAAAACAAACAGGGGAACGGTTTTGGCCCGTTATCAGCTGCAGCTGTGTGCTTTAAGCACGCACCGTTCATGCGAGGGAAGCAATAGCTTTGACCGTCCGTCGGACATTACGGGACACATGGGTAATAAGTTTGTGGGTTCGATTTCGTACAGTTGTGTGCGTCCCGATGCGAACGTATTGGGACCGTGTGTGAGTGGAATTTTAATGAAGCATTTATATCTACGATTCTGCTTAAAGCATTTCGGAAACGGATGGTAGTGGTGGTTGATATTTTTCTCCATCTCTTTCCAAGTTGTTGCTAACTAACGAGCCCTATCGGGATGCTTCTTGTGTCAAATAAAACATAATTGCTTACTAATTTATCATATAACCACTCACATCGGATAGCAGTTTGTGTAGAACCTGTGCGGGTCAAGTATAAAGTGCTTGATATTGATGAAAATTAACATCCGAGAAGTAGCGTCGTCATGACGAGCATGTTGCATTGGTGTAAAGCTGTTTACAGCGCCACAAGGGGGAAAGAAGAGGCTCCATAATGTATGCAGTTGTGTTATCAATTTGTCATGTTAATGGAAGAAACGAGCTAGGTCCTTCTACCGGGTGGGCATTGATGAACTTCTGTGTGATTGCTTACGATAAGCGTAAGGTCTGGTAATAAAACGCCTTCGAAAAGCACTTCCACAGGTGTTAAGTGAGTGTGTTCTGTCGAAGCCGCACATGGTGTGTAAAGTTGAGAGTGTGCAAAAATGAGATGCTCGACGTAGTGCAAGCGGCATACCGGAGGAGAGTGAGAGCGAGTTTGTTTCTAAATATTTGATTTAATATAGAATATGTTATTCCCTCGTTGTCACTGTATACGGTCGGGGCAATTGAGTTACTTCTCCGGACAGATTGTGAGCCGTTCCCGCACAATATGCGCAGGCAGGGGTTTTCGCTTTGTCCCCAAACGCTGCACAAACCGCTGTGATGGATGTGTGTTGTCGCATGCTGCAACACTACGGTAAACCTATGGGAGCCTCAACCATCAGCGTGTGTCCTGGGAACAGACAAACCTCGGTCCGGTATTCTTCGCACGTTCCATTTTTTTACCACTCGGTAGAGCAGTTACAGTGAAGCAAAGCAGCAGTGGGAGTAAACTACTCATGGGTAATCATTAAAACATTGTGGGTACGGACGTACGGTACCGCACAGTACCATTTTCACCCGGCGTAGGGATTTAGGTAGCACATCGAACTCACAATCGGGAAAAGGTTTCAGGTAGCAGCTAGCTGGATGAAGCACTTTTAGCTTTAGACTTGATATGGAGATTTGTTTGTCCCTGCTTTACTATGGCCATTTGCTAGGGGGAGGGTTTCGAAAGTGTACGGGAGGAACGATTGCCAATCAACCTGCTGGGCTGAAGGGACCAAACACGGCAAGAACACACGTCACGGGAACATACAGCATACGGAGGTTACGGAACAGAGCGATGGAAGCTTTTAGTTTATTTACAATGTAGATATCATTGGTACGTTCGGTCTAGTGCACATGTTCTTTTGATTTGCTCGAATCCTTCGGTAAACATTAACCTTAATGCTTCCGGACCTGTGCCCGGGCAACCTGTCCTATTTTGGCGCTGAAGTTCTGGTTCATTCGGTTGGAAAAGCATCGAACGGCTTGCGGTGTTGCCCTGTGATGTACTGTTGAGCGTCAAAGGAACAAGCTTTGGTTCGATTTCGGAAGAAGTTTTGGGGGTTTTACAAGTGCCTTTTTTTGTGTGACATTACCGGTGGGGTTCTCTTTCGGGTACGAGAGCTGTGGTTGAAATGGTTACGATTATCGCTGTGAGCTAATTGAATTTTACGAGCAGTCAGTCAATGTGTAAATCCACAAATTTGTCGGAGCACTATCTAAATAGTCCCTGGTACATTGAATTTTATTTAAGTAGTAACGATTTAAAAAATGTACTCAATCCTCTTTCATCATCTGTCCAGGTACTGGGTAGGTTACGATTCCAGGTACAGGAACGTACACGCTTTTACATCCCTACGTTAGGATTCTTAACCGGAAACGAGCGCTAGAAATGACTGGCAAATCGAAAAAGTTTATCATTTCCCATTTCCGCTGGGTTTGTGTCTCTGCGCGGACGTACTTCGAACGTCGACGACGGTCGCGGACGAATATCTTCAGACGGTGTTCATCCTCAGAATCTAGTCCGTCAATGTCACTGTGAGCAGACAGAGAGAAGACACATAGTGCGATTTGCCTGATGCTGGATGATTTCCGTTCCAAGGTAATTTATCCGTTTACCCTCATGCTGTCCGTACGCGAAAATGTTTATGAGTGTGTGTGTTCTGACTCCATTTCTGAGTCACTCCCAGGGAACTCATGCACAGCAGGAGGAATGAAAAAAAGAAACGTGCGGGAAAATCTTTTACGTGCCACACGCTACACCATGGGACCTTCAACGGCTGTCGACCGGACCAGACGACACAGACGGGATGTGACTTACGGACCGGCACCTTCCTGCCCGTGCGGGAAAGATTTTCCCCAGCCCGTGTCTCACCCGTCGCACACGCGCTCACGTGCAATGCAAATTGAATCACGTTTGGGGGATAAATTTTTTCAACAAATAAAATTCTCATCACTCGGATGATTTATGAATAAAATATGCAGTAGATTGTGCGGGACGCGGGACTTGAATCTCCGCCCTTCCCACGCAAACGCTGAGCAGATGCGCTGTTGCGCACCGTGCATTTGTTTTCGCCCCGATGGCTGAACAACTTGAGCACTACATCAAATTCACTGAACCACTTTCGTTACGGCAAACGAGCTCACGCGTTTGTCTCATTGCCGGCGCAAACACTTACCGCAACCCACATCCGCTTTCATCTCCGGGCGGTACAGTAGCGTCAGCCGGGAACACAAACGGAAGTTGACAAACTTTTTCTGCAAAGCCATTTGTCTTGTTCTTTGGCTAGTGGTGGTGTCACGATTTGGAAAGTTGTTTCGATTGCGAAGCGAAAGTTGGTGAATGTACAATTGATAGAGCTTGGTTGCAGGCTGGCTGAACTAGTGAATTGTGGTGATGAAGTAGTTTTTAGGTTTGCTCATTAAATTACACAAGATACTGACAACTGTTGTGGCGAAGGCGGCAGATAAAGCATTAATGATGTTGTTAAACATATTAGATCGGTTCAATCAGACATCCTCAACAGAATTAACTTCTGTTTTTATAGCGATTTGGAACAAGCGCTACATTCGTCTTTGTGGCTTGTAAAACATAAAAAAATGCAAATTGCATACCTTTAGGAGAATTTAATCTGAATCTGCGCCCCCGGGCTCAATTACAGCGATGTGAGCGCGAACCACTTGTTTCGAGTGTTTTATTTTGTATTTGTCTACCTGTGTATGATATTTAAGCGAAGCAGTAGTGTAGTAATCGAATTGTATTGAAGCATTCAGCTTCTTGAAAAATCCAACCAGGAGTGCAAATAAATCAGAAACCTTCATTGCGCAAGGGGCAGAAAACAAGTGCATGAAGCAATCTATTTACATCAGTTGCATTTTTTATCGGTTTAGTGGCATGCTCTTAAAAGCTTTGACATCTTTTGCAAGCACAAAACCCTCATACCCTCCTTAAATGGGTTTGATTGAATCAGAGTTGAGTTGGCAAAACATTCCTCCGGCATTGATATTCAAATGAATGAATGTTCCCGATTGTTGCTGTGTTGCTGGGGCTCTTACTTCTTGGCCTAGAATTTAATTACTACTCAGCATGAACCTCGTGGACGAATCTGCATCGAAAATGGCGATGGCAATGTATTTTACAAACCACCTGCATCTAGGAAGCATGCTTTCCTTGGAAGCGTGGGGAAAGCGAATGCGAATGAATTCGACCAAATTTCTCCTAGCCAAGTTGCAGCAAGTGCACCAAATACACTCGCTGTCAAAGGGAAAACTGGCGAAGTTTAAGAATGCGACCCCGAGCACCAGTAAAGCACCCGTTGGAATCAAAAGCACGGCGGCAAACTGATGATCTGCTTAGTGAGTTGCAATATTCATGAGAATGTCACAAGGGTGTGGGAATGTGAATTCGAAACGCCGTCCGGGGGTGTTAACAGGGAATGGAATCGGGGAAGGTTTGGTTAAAGCGAAAGCACTTGGCACAAAAATGTCATAGTCGTGCGATTCACCGAACTGTAGTGAACATGAAGGCGAGAAGATGATGAAAACATTCGACCTCCCCAAAGGAAGAAGCGTTTAAGCGGGAAAAAGAAAGAATGCCGGATCAAACGAATCACCAAAGTAAGAAACAAATGGATAAAAGAACAAAAAAAAATACACAAGAATAAAGAAAGAAATAAAACAGCAATAAACTCCGCGTTCCCGTTGGCAAAGCAGACCGAAGCAGAAATCCATGCTGCAATGAAAGAAATTCATTTAATTAATTTAAATATTCAATGCTGATATCATAATCACATTCATGGCTGCGAACGATACTATGGCTGGGGTTGGAAAGAATTCTGTGGCGCCCGTAACGTGGCCCGTGCACACCCGTGGCACTGTGTGAAAAAAGGATTCCAGTTTCACTGGCGAAACAAGTATTTACAGTACGGTGGGGTAGTGAGGGAGTCACCTCACCCCAGGGTGGAGATGGGGAGTTTACTTCATTAGAATAAGACCGGCGAAGGTAATGGAGATCATTGGTTTTGGGCTGGTGGTTTTGCAGTACAATTTTAATTGCATTTTTTCCCTCCAACACGGGTATGAAGCATCCATGATCGTTTCGGTAGTTTCCGTGGCCGGAAGAAGTTTTTCTCGGTTTTGTATGAGTGCACTGTGGCGGTATACGATGAAGACGGGTACGTACAATGGCGTGTGAATTGCTGTTTTTAGTGTAAGGTGTAAGGGTTAAGCATTAACAGATTGCCTTCGACAATACGGGAGCTTTTAGACTCGTCTTAAATTGAAACAAATATATAAGTAATGTATGAAAATGTAGTGTTTTTCATTTGTCGCTGATTTTCTTAGTTTTCCAGCATTTGTTAAGTTTTGTCACAACGAAACACTAAAAATTGTTTAACAATTCGAGTGAAACATTGTATTCGTACTGAAAATTGCATAACTTCAGGCTGTGGCCGAAGTTGAATCGCTTTTGAAATATGTAACCCATTACAGGCAAAGCTCTAGCACATTATAAACGGAATGACTGTTTACTCTCGCAGCAAGTATTATTGCGAAAGTTTTAATGTACAAAACAAAACAACGCTTACCATCCATGGAAATGGATTTTAGATAGCTGTTTATGTGTGAAAATGGATGCCATGTTGCTCTTCTTAGTGCACGATGCGTTACGTTGCATATCTTCAGGCGCAACCGGATAGCAGTAGTACACTACGATGCGACGCAAGTAAAACCGGTGAAATATTTTACATAATTACCGTACCCACGGTTGGCGTTCGGGCCCGAGCTTAGATTGGGAACGGTATTCGTCACCCAGCCAGGCGAGGTGTATGTGACATGTGCCGTCGAAGACCGCCAGCACGGGAGGTTGGCGTGAAGCGATGTATAATTTCACCTTAATTAACTGATAATTAAATATTTAACTTTCATATTAATTAAAATGTAATCGAATTTCAAGCCTGCTCGCATCGCTCGCGTAGCATAAAGGTACACCGCGTGCTACCAGCTGAGCGTGGTAATTACTGGGGGTGGGTGAATCAGGTGTTTTCGTGGAAGTATTCGATGCCACGTCTGCACACGGGCTGATAAGACGAAGTGCCGGAATTTTGTAGCCGGCCGTGTGTATGCGTGGTATGTGAGAAAGATTTAAATATCGTTAGCAAAGCGATTTGAAGGTAACCATCCAACGGTTTACTGTAAAACGATAGCGCATGGTAGCTCAGAACACAATCCTTTAGTAAATATGCTGAAACATTACTTTGTGCACGTACACCTACATACAACCGAAGTGGGTGTTAAGAATGTTTCGGGGGGAGTATTTTTTATAATTATTCTCTGTTCACAAAAAAGGGCACCGCAGCGCTTAAGTTTGGCGGATGATAAATCGTTCAATCGTGCACTGGGTGAGCCACTCGAGTTCATAATCGGCACCGGTGGGGAACAGGCACAACAAGGTGAACCAGTTTTCATCCATTAATTTTCCATCCATCGCTGCTAATTGATATTTTAAACCAACGCAACGCGGCACCGTTGCCGACTCGTCAACTCATACTTTGCACGCTTAGCCTGTCCGAGGGATAATTAATAGTCTTACGAGCGCGAATCTTACACGCGTATACGCACGCGAAATCGTGCTCCGAGCCCGAGGAGTGAGTCAACTAAATGATGGAGGCTTATTATTATTATTACTATCATTATTGTGTGTCCAGCTGGTCCAGATTCCCGATGTTTGGTGTCCGGATGCGCCCGGCAATTTAGGGCCGTATTTCGCATGAGCGCATGAGGATCTGTCGGCCGAGTGAACGCCCGCCGTGCGAGTGATCATCTCCCGCTGACAGGAAATGAATCGATGACAGCTAATTAATAATTATTCCTAATCCTGGCTGTATTTACGTGAATCGGAGCCGGGTTTCCGCTGGTGCTGTCATCGTAGCGCGGTGGAGGAAATCGGTTGCGGTGCATTGCGTGGCGATTGTTATGATGTGGTTATGCTTCTTTGTGGGCCAGTCAGTGTAGATGATGATTTATGATGGTTGGCTTTTTTTTTTCTATTTTGGATGAATGAAGGCGAATGGAGAGGGGGGAAGTTTGCGGGGAGCGTTGTCAAGTAATAATAATAGATTTCCGTATCGTCGAAGGAAGCGTACCTGATTAGGCTGAACCTGTTTCGCGGGGAGCCCGTTTGCATTGAGCTTTAATGTAGACTAGAATGAGTTGCTAAAATATCTTTTTCATTTTAATTAGGTTGTTCAAGCAAGGGCTGGTGAGCAGACAAAGCGTGATTTATGAGAAGGTGCTTCAGGCTGCAAATAATTTAAGCGTTTTTGCGGTTTATTTTTCTTTATGGAATTTTATGAAGTAGCTGTAAACATCTCCCAAAACATTGAAAATATCTCCATTTATTTTTGTTTCAATCAAGTCTTGGTTCATTTCGAAACAATGGGGCTCTTTATTGTGGTGATGTAAATATTATTCTTACTAATCGTCTATCACTACTCCTCTTTCTATTCTTCAGTGTGACTTTCTCAAATCTGCCGTATTCTACTCAATTTTCCGCAAACAGTTTGCAATACTGTATAAGTTATTTCCACGTTTTTGGTACCATGTAAACATCCCTTTCCTAACAATCCTCAATTGTTTAATCCAATTGTATGTACCATTGTTTGCCTTGTCATAATTCTATTAATTATTCCATTATTTTCAGACCTTCGCATCTTTTCCCCATTCACTAAACGCGTGGGTTTTTGTTAGCAAAGGTTAGCCCATTGATGGAGACGCATGGTGGCTTGTACATTGTGCATGGATTTGTATGGCAATTTAGTATTTGGAAAAAAATGATGTTATGAAAATATGCTTTTTAACTTTTTTGAGAGGCTTTTACAAATGCAACATTAGAAAAATTGTCGTCGGTTGAGGTGTACCTGTTCAAACTGCCACAAATTGGAGGTGGTTTTGAGTAATATTAGACAATTTTGTTGATTTCAGTTCTCCATAATGTCATATTAATTCCCTACTAGTCCTACTAGCACTTCTGATCGACCAATCTTTAGCAAGATCTCTATTATTGGCATTTCAAACTATTTAATGTCGTATAATATACAAACGTGGCATGCCACCGATCCACAAAAATGGTTCCCAAAAAGAAGCAAAATGAAACTATCTTTTGCGTGCTGCCTCTTCTTTTATACCTTTCCCCATTAAGCGCTTTGAAATCTGTTGCAAAAAACTTAGCGTGGGAGCTTATATCCTTTTTCAATGCTGCCTTTTGGTGAACGACGACAGAGTGTCCTTAACAGAGCTATACGAATACCCGTTTTTAGAATAAAAGAAGAAGAGCTAGCAGAATTAGATGCTCTAGTAAGATTTTACACAACCTCCAACAATTATTTTTAACATACTAAATTACTCCGTTTAACATAACTGTACGAACAATTACTATCCATGAATGATAAATCTTTTCTATTTGTATTGCAATTTTTTTATAGTTTGGTATTTTTATAGTTATATTTTTCCACCATTTTGAATGTTTGATTTTTCAAATTATTCTCGAGAATAGTGTGAAGAAAATATCGATAACATTTCCTAGATATCTTATCGACACACTACGTCGCATTCTTGAGTGTGCTTAAACGTAAAGCACAGTCAGTTTCCTCAGAGATTTGAAGTGTCTTTGTACTTTTGTGAAAGGTTCGTTTTCGATTCGTGCAAATAATGTTTCTGTTCTAACAAGCATTTTGCAATACCTTCACCGTTTCAGAGTGTTTTATACATGCTTGGTAAGGTTTGCTATTTTTACACCTAGTGTTATTCCTTCGTTAACGATAGAGGACGGTTAAACCCGGTCTAACGAGCACCGATTTTGCAGTGGTAACAGTTTGATGCAATATCGTTAGATTTGTGAAATAAAAAGATAAGTATCTAGATACAAAAAAGCATGAACGCCTCGCAGGTTCACACAGAGTCCGACAGTTCGACTGCAAAACACTCCGAGGCATTGAGAGAAAGAGAGAATAAAAATAAATTAATGTCGTAGAAGGTGAACAAAAAAAAGCGAAAAAGGCAAACGGCTTAACTGACTGCCGACGACGGTATCTGCCATATGCTTGCCCTGAATGTTCATTCGAACGGGTTGTGAAAAGAAGTAGCAAAATCAACGCTCCTTCAGCTGCAATTGAAATGATCTCCGAAGAAGGGGACATTTTATTGCATTTGATACATTCATCAGCAAACATAATGTTGCCTAGCGAATGACCGGAGGCAGCTTCCGTACCGATTCGTCCGATGTTTGAAATAAATCAGCTGTTTTGTTCGCCTTAATGGTCGTTCCACGGTGCTGGTGGAAGTAATGTTTTTATTTCCTCTGCTCAGCTCAACTACAACACACTGTGCACCACCCTGTACGGTTGGATGTCGTAAACCAACATGCCTTCATGTTCTTCATGACTTTATTTCGCTTTAGCCTATTCATCGGCTGTGGTGTAATAGTGAGAGTGATTCTATTTCCATTTGCAAAAGCGGAAGATAGTTGATAAAGCGTCTCCCAACCGCCCGGGTCGCTAATGCCGTGAATGACTCCGAGTGGTACGAAAATTGAAAGCTACAAGCAAAAGCAATTAAAATTTTACAAAAGCTGTTAACTGAGAGGTTTGAATTCGTTTGCAAAGGCAACGGCGACGGAAGATGGTGGGGTGGTTGTATAAAAAGGAAGCACCCGATTGCTGCTCTACTGGTGAGTTGTTCTAGGAGGGTGGAAAGGTTTGTCTGTACACACCGAACCGAACAAGGTTAGTTGGTGGAAAATCAACTGTCTTCAGCATTTAAAATAGTTTGGACGGGAAATGGGTAAAAAACGGAATGACGGTGTTGGAAGAGATTCAGGTTATCTTCTTTATACCTCCATTCGCTGGACGTGTGGGCTTCTGTTCGGTAGCGTCATCACATCGATGGAGACGCATGGTGGTTGGTAGATGGCGAATGGAGACGCATGGTAGCTGGTACGGTTAAACGTGCAGGAATCAAATCTATTTTTATTCACGCAAACGAAGGTTAACTGATTTGGGTTTTTTGGAATGCCGGTGTTGATAATATGGTTTGTTAGTTGGAAAATCGTTTACTTGAAAAACTGGCAGCAATCCATCAAATGTTCTTCCCAGCGTATAAATGGAGTGCAACACGTGTGAAAAGAGCTCCCGGGTTTGTGAGGGAAAATGTACAGTTTTGGCAAATTGAAAAGCGGTAGCTAAAGCGGGAGCGTCCCGAAGCTATTAGGCGTGCTAAAAATGAACCATCGGAAACACCGGATTAATGATTACTTAGCATACCGATTTGAAAACACGCTTTACAACTTTGCCAAAGCACATTCCAATGCCTACCGGGACGTTGTATTTTTCATTTGCCATATTTTCCTGTAAATAAAAGTGTAGCTTATTGCCGGAACTGTGGTATGTGAGTAAAAAATCCGAAATCACAATCCATAAAACCTCTCCACTCCAGGATCGGGATGTCTAGGCTGTCCGAACCCTATCATAATGCCTTTTCCCTCCCAAAAAAAGGAATGTAACGTTTTTTTTGTTAGTTTTGCTTGCGCCACTATCAACGCCATCGGGTGTAATAATACGAAAACGACTGTTGTGCAAAAGTTGTGTTTCATTCCCGGATAAAGCTATATGTAGTATGTGAATATTTTTTGGAATCGGTGAAAACAACCAGCAGAATGGAGGCAGATATGAGATAGCGGTCCGATGTTAGGTGAGATGAGAGCAAATGTTACCACCCACACATACACACACACACACACGAACAGAAAACAAAACCTCCCCCCTTCCTAAAAACCAAACTAAACGAGCAACGCCTTTTTTCGGTGAAGTTGGTTATTTAGATGTTATTATGTTTCTGTTATTTGCGTGCTGGTTTTCATTCGGTTTTACGTCGTTGCCATCGTAGTTTTGCAAGCCATGTTACCTTGTTTTGTACCGCCCACATAAGCACACACACACATACACAACAGGGGAGATACAAAACTAAGAACCGGAGACGGTGGCAAATCAACGAACTTAATAAAGAGGAAGCATTTCCATGTTGTTGTATCAGGCTGGATACAGCCCTTTTTCTTTCCGGCTTCAGTTTTGCTCGTGAGATCTGTCGGTGGGAAAAGTGTGTTTGTGTTGTGTTGTGTTGGATTTTAGATAATTTGTTTCGCCGGTTTATTTTTTTGCTTTATTTTGGTTTGGACCGAATTGAGTCTCATCGAAATTGTTGATGGTTCCTGTTGCTCTGAATGCTGAGAGCCTTCGGCTTACCGGATGTCGATTGTCATGGTGGATCATGAGAAAGCACGAGCCGTGCGAAGAAGGTGATAGGCGTGGTAGAATTTTCTATGGGAGGATTTGAACTATAATTGGATTGGCGTCAGAAGAAAAACGTTAATGGTGCTGGAATATCAACCCGTGGGAGCCGGGAAATGAATCGCGCAAATGGTGCTTGTTATATTAGAAAGTTGGCCCATTTACTTTCGAATTGATAACGACACAATCAGTAACTATAGGTTGAGAACGCTCAAATGAATTGCTTAGTTGCACAAGTATTATACATGTTATAATATTTTTTGTTATAAAAAAAGGATTGGAGAAGCCTGATGGACGAGAAGGATCCATCTGGATTTTTCCCAGATTTTCAGGATTTATTTATGATTAGGAGGCTTTTATTTGCTGTGTCCACTATAAACCACTATACAGCACTGTATAACAGTTAATAACTTTACTACCCACTAACATATTTGTAAAAAAAACAATAAATAGATCTGACTAGACCCTAGAAACGATTAATTATGATTCCAAGAAGAAAGGTGATTGGTTTGAGAGTAGTGTAGTCGTTACGTTTATTATAAAATACATCAATTTGTTTTAAATTAAGAAATCTAAATTATAATCAGCAAGCAACCTGTTTCAACTTCGTGCACCATTGCCGTAACGACCTTGGGACGATTTGCCGTTGGGTGCAACAAAAATAATTACTAATTCTACAAGGATCAATATCCATTGGGCCCACGAAAATTAATTTTGAGATCTACTTCACTTTACATTCAATTGCAACGATTCGAATGGCAGCACGTTGATCGTTGATCGTAGAGCAGTATGATAAATAAAATCGTTTACATCAACAAAATGAGCAATTCTGGGGGAGTCTGCTTCATTTGTTTGTGTGCGTCTCTTTGGTTCAGTTTAGTGCGTGTCATCCTAATCGCCATCAGTTTATTTCACCACCTTAGCAGGTAAGTTAACTGATTTCAGCAAAATGGTTCCTGGTGATAAAATTATTGAAAGCGGCATATAATTAAACTTATTGCATCGATAAGAACCATGAATTGAATGCCGTTTGCGGTTATCGCGGCAGAACACCGATGGGCTTTAGTTCGTACGAGCGCAGTGGCACATTCTGCAGCACGAATCTCATTTGTCCGTGCTAGCGCGCACGGGCGCGTTTGTGCGTGTTTACGATTAAATACACTGAAATGCACGTTCCGCGGAACACCATCCAAAGTGTGCATGGTATGTACGTTATGTCTATGTATGGCCCGAAGTGCAAATATCACATACAGTTGTGTAAACAGCGAGCAAAAAGCCTTAACAACTTTCCTGCCCCATTAAGCAGGCAGGGACGAGTGGCCCAGTGCATGTGCATCGTGGTAGCATCGTGAATATTGCACGAGCTTAACCACTTGCAGGCACAGTCATTAGACCGTTCTTCCAACTGGCTGCGATCATCGTGAAACGACCCCACGGTTGCCGCTTGCAGATTGATTAGAAATGTGGTGGGGACAGATGTGAGAGGTAGAGCTGAAGAAATCTAAAATTCCAAACGCTCGTTTGTGAGCGCATTTAATACGAGATTTAAAATTAATAATTGCATGTTCGAGAAGAGGAGTTGGGATATTTTAGTTTGGTTGTGCGGTGTGCGCTTGCAAAGCATGGGCAACCCGGTGTGATTATGAACCCATCATTGGTTTTTGCACGTATGCGCCCAGCACGGGTTACTGGAGCAGTGTGGTTGTGTGAAGGTGAAATCGATTAGGTGTGCTCAATGAAACAGACCTGCAAACAATGTAATTAGTTTCCGGGAAATGTTCGTGGGTAGTTAGCGAAATTAAACAGAGGGATCAGTTAGCGTTTTGGGCGAACAGTAATATATTAACACGGTAGTTTAGTTGAACATTCCGTCGGTTGTATTCGGTAGTTGTTGCTTTTTAAAAAGAAATAACGACAATATCCTAATGCATGGTTTTATTTGAGAAATGAAGTGAACGGTAATGACTGTATCGAAATTTTTCAATGCGTATTGCATACGTTTAGGCGCATAGATGAACAAAATCATGATAAATCGAAATAAAGCTAGTGTTTACATAGATTTTATCACATACGATCGAGCTACGATTATCCCAGTGCCAATTAACCGGTGCTTAGATTATTCGCGAACGTAGAAAATGGCAGTTTCAATGGCGATTTGGAATATTAACTGCAAAACAGATGGTGGTAGATGAACGTTAGTAAGTGATTATTAAAGTTCAAATAAAAAGAAAAAATCAAGATTTCTTTGCCAACAAAAACCCAAAACGAATAATCTTAATAGAACTCCACCTTTGGCGTTAAATGCAAAAAATGTATCAGTTCTCATGTTATTACATTTATCAATAAATGTAATTTCCTTGGATAATTACTAAAATAACTGCATATGCGAAATCAAGACCTAATCTACAATTGAAAACATAAAAATGAATTGGTTTGATAGTTATATTGCTACATAAACCATTTTGGAAATGTGATTCGTATACTTTTAGGCGTTGTTCTTTATTTAATACGAAATACTGGCGCAGAAATGAATTCATTCATACAAAAGTGGGAATGATGTTATATTTCTTTGTAAGTATGAAATATAAATTTGTTATTACTTATCAAACTGTTGGATTTTTTTTAACTGTGTCCCATTTTGTTACAATTTAATTTACTCCTTTTCTTGTGTTCATTTGGACATTGTACGAAGCAATATGTTGCTCGCAACGCTAGCAACTCGTAATTAATTAAATCAGAACTTTAAATGAGGACCTGCAAATTTACTCGCTCATCAGCAACAATCAACAGAATGAATGTTGCAAAAACCTGTTGTACTCTCGGCACTGTTGTTTCGATGATGTGTTTGTCTTGCATCAGCTACTATGTGCTTGATGGTGGCTGCAAAACTTAGTGCGACTATCCTTACGATTGCTGCCTGTTGCAGAAAGAAATACCGTGCAAAGTGCACTCTGCGCTTTTAAACCGCACGGTTCCGGGTTGCTCTAGAAACTTACCGAACGAACGTTGAAATTCATTGAATGTATTACTCGATGATCGTGTTTCGGGTGCGGTAAGCCAGCAGCAAATGAAGCGAACTGCTTGAAATAATTCACCACAATGGATCGAATTTTGCGCATAATAAGTTTCTTGTGCGATTCGGCATGTTGCTGCAATGGCATTTTGGATTCGCGGTACACCCGAGCGGTATTGACTGCGGTGCGTTTAGCGGGGGGACTTGGTTTCGGTTTTATGTCGACAGCAAGACCAGACGCGCATAAAACGAGCTTCTTAAGAAGCTGTCAGTGTGGAAGTGTATGCACCGGTAAAACAAAAGCATCAAGCGAAGCCGCTTGATGGAAGTGGAACCGGTCGAAGGGACATGGTGTTGATAAAGCCAGTTGATAAAGCGGCCGGAAATGCGATGCGCTGGTACGAGGTTGGTGGGTATGACGGGCACCAAAGTAAATACTCCATCCAGGCTCGAAACAAAAACCACCACCAATGGGAGGTTTTTGCTCGTTGATGCCGATGCTCTTGGAGGCCGATCTCGCACAATGAGTAGATGGGGTGAGTATGGCCCCTCAGGTTCATCCATCGAGGGAAACGGTTGAATTGTTTCAACCACCACACAGAAGAAACAGAAGGAAATGGGAAAAAAGAAAACTGAAACATAAGCACCCCAAGCGGTAGAAGAGGATTTTCTTGAAGCGATGTTTCCTTTTATTCGACCATTGCCATTGGTGGTGGTGTGCAAGAGCAAGAAAGGGGAGAAAATGAAAAGAGAATACAAAACAAAAACATAAAATTGTGTAGTCTGTGCTCCATTCCACACACCCCCCCCCCCTCCATTAATGCTCGGAAAAAAGGCTTCCCGCCTTGTAGCGGGTTGGTAGCAAAAGGTTTTCCATTTAACGTTCCATCTGCGAATCTTGCAAAGGGTAAAGCACAGCAGAGGATGGCGCTGTCGGCGATAAAGTGAGTGTTGACAGTAGCCGTACCGCTTTTAAAATGCAATCGCTTTGATGCATTGCCACTACATTGCACGGGAGTGCTACCCTGTGGACCTTGGCCCGGAGTAGCTGGGTGGGCGAGCGTTTGGGGATATAGAGGGCAATGAATGTAAGATTGTGTTTCTTTCTTTTGCTGTTTGGCGCATTTTACCAGTCTGCCTGGCGAGGGTCCCGTTGTTTATTTGTTATTGTGTGTGCGTTTTCTTTACGCGCAAAACGGATGATGCTTGGCCGACGGTTGCTGTAAAACGTTCCCTTTCCCGGTTGCCTAATGGTGCTTTGTGTCATTGGCCGTTGTCGCCAGGTTTTGCGGTGGATGGATTTGTGGAATGAGCGGAGAATGTATGCGTTTCAAATTATTCAATGATAAATGCCTGTAATATGTTAAGCGGCATTGATGATGAGTTGAGGGATAGTTATCTCTCATGAATAGAGATGGATTAATTGTTGCATAGACAAAGTGAAACCATTTGAAAGAATATGAGATGACGTGTTTTATTAATAAATTAATAATATTGGGATGTTTTCTCTGGGTTTTTAGTTTTTGATTTAATATTTGTTTTCATGTTTTTGCTATAGAATAATTAAATTTCGGTACCTTTCATTTACGGAGTCAAAAAAAAAAAAATGGTTTGCCAAGAGCTCCTTAATACAATTCCGAGATTCGTA
>KI424051.1:7089-18038 GCA_000473375.1 Anopheles culicifacies | reverse complement strand
AAATATGTAAAGACGTGTATTTACATTTCATACAAAATATACAAACAGTATGCTTATGTATCTCTTCAAGCTTTAAAAAGAATCGCAAAAAAAAACAAATGTCCACATATTCTCATACTAACTTCTAATCTTATTTGCCTAACTTTAGGCGCAACTGTCAACTAATGCACAATGGTTTGCAATGATTAAAGTATCGGACATTTGAAAATAACTATGTCACCCTAGTAAATGTTTGAAATGTTCTACAACACGACTGCCATAAATTGCAACAGTATTTATAACACATCTGCACCAACCCCGGACAACCCCCTCCCCACAAATCACACCATTTAATCCTAGCCTCGGAGGAACGGTTTGCAACAACGCTGTGCCATTAGTTATGAAATGGAAAATGGTGCACGTTTCCGTGTGTCACAAAAGCGTCACCATACTTATCACCATAACCACGTACCAGCCTAGCGAGCGAGCACTCGATCTTTCACGGTCGTTCCCGTTGTTGTTTGTTTGTTTGTTGCTTCTGCTCTTGTCCAACCCGTACCGCGTGGTTGTTACATACGAACAACGCTGGTTTGACGCGGTAATCGGGTTAAAACTTCATAAAGAACGTGACGTCCAGGGGTCGGGTGCGAACGGGCGCTGCTGTCACTGTTGCATGTAAAGCTGTGCCGTGGACGGAACAATGGCCAGTTCCACATTGGGGATGGGTGTAAAAATATATATGTATGAACGTGATTGCAGCGCGCTTCTGGGCCGGGGGTGTACCGGGCTGGATAATTTGTGCTCACGTACAAATAAAACCCTGCTGTGCCTGTGTACCTGTGCCAGGTGGGGACACTGTCATCGGGTTGATATTGACATTAGGTGCGGCTGGGCTGTACTGCTGCTACTGAGCAGTTTGAGTGAGTGGCAGACATTCAATTATGTTGCAACGGGTTTTGCAATCGTTGCATCCGCCTGGCAAGCGCCGAGGGTAGAAATTATGTTTCGCTTAAACTGATTAGCGGCAGGCGCCTGATGGGTTTCGCGTGTGCGAAAGAGCACTTCGGTGCTTTCTTTGTTGGTTACTGAGAACCCGGAGGTTTCTATCGGTAAAGTTCATGCGCATCTGTTGTGTGGTGGTCATGATGCAAGTTGCAGGTGCTAGTTGTAGTAGCACCGTTCGAACCGTGGTAGATGGCTGCTAATTGTGATGCGACCACCGAGAGTGTCTGCTTGGCTAGTTGGTGGTGATCCATTTTCGACCACCACTTGTACCATACAATATCCCGTCCCGAGTTGCCAGGATCCCAGGCTTTTTTGGCTCATGAATTATGAATCGGGAAGCTGAGCGAATGGTGGTACCGGTTGTAAGATAATTAAAAATTCCATTAAATAAACACCCCAAGCTGTGGAGGCTAAGCTAGCGCTTGACTGGTGCGCGCCACGAGACATATAGTGCAAGTGGCTGTGTGTGAGTGTGTCGATTACTCATTCAAAGTTACCGTAGCGTTTGCAGGCAACAATCGCTTCAACATGCAAAATGTAACCGACGGACGAGAGCACGCTTCAGTGAGGCGTCAGATTAATCGATGTTTCATGGTTGTTTGAAGGTTCGCTTTAAACTTTCAAACCACCCCGCAACGGGATTGACAAGCAACGGGAAGAGTCGGTTTCTTAATAAGCAGGAAACGTAAATTTGAATATTAATATTTTATATAACAATTAGCGTCGGTTTACTATTGTCCAAGCTTTTTTCGGTTAGGCAGAAAATATATAATAATTTAGTTGTAAAGTGAGATAGAAAATTGTAGACATTACGGAGAGTTACGAAAATGAGTAGCTCTCTCTAGCGTAAATGTCATAATGTCGTGAGCCTTTCAGCCGGACTTGGAAATGGTTTGCTCTTCTAAGGTCTTAATAGTTGAGAAAATACACATAAATAACTAAAGAACTCACTAATACACTAAAGTCGGTGATTCTGGTATGCAGAGACTCCACAAAACCTTGGAGAAAGCATTATATCTCTAGGTAGAGAGTAGAATTGCATATTAATGTCCCACTCTCAACTCTCTGAGCTCTTTTTTGGATGTCTAATAATGGCCCAACTATTGAGAGTCTCTTCCAGTAGTTTCTAGGTTTAATGTGGATTTGAATTTAGAAGATTTGGAAAACCCCACTTGTTTGACCCAGACAGTTTAGACAATGGATTTGATAAATGAAATGCGTCTTCTTAAGAATGTCCTCTAATTTCTCAAGGTTTCTCTGTATAGTGTTACATTAGAACTGAGGACAGACGATATTATATGAAATATAAGAGATGTGAAAGTTAATTTTGTTCAAGATCTCTATGTGAAGTCTCCAACGAATTCTCCAACAATTAGGATAAGTCCATCTTGAGGTATTTAGAAGACATTTTTAGGCGATAGACTCTGTTGCTCATATTCAATTTTCTATAGGCTCTAGATAATGTCTAAGGGCACTGCTACTGGTGGTCAAGATGGATGGCGGTCTCACACGTCAGAAGTAGTCTAAACCCTAATTCACGTCTCTTTCCCCATATGCATAACTACTCTGTTGTGGATAAACTCAAGTACCGGTAGCAAGAAATGGCAAGAATGGAATACCTCTGGAAGTTCTTTGGAGTGTAATTGTAGTAGAAGAATAGCCATAGAAGTTATTCTATCGAGAATTCTATCGCATGCGAGCTTGAAATATTCTTTTTGCTCTGAATCACCATCATTATCCAGATCTCTATAAGAATTCTTCAACATCTGATATAGAATAATCTTGAGGCTCTCTTAGCATCTTATCCATCTTTGTCCATTGGTAGATGATGTCTAGATTCCAATTACAAGACAAATGATTCGGTGGTTTTCTTTACTTGGTGCGGCATCTTCATTTCCACTCAGCTCGAGATGAGCCGGCAGTGGGCCCTCTAGGGGGTCGTCAATGAAAGGTCATAAAATCATGGTATCGCCTACCATTAAAGCCTCTCATATGGAGCCTTTTGTGAGAGGACTTCAGCTTAGTAACTTCACCAAATCTTCATCTTTAATTCTATTTCCACGTAAATCCCTTCAGATAAAACCTGAATCCTGTTGAAAGAATCAAAAAATAAATCAAAACAAACAAACCCTTCCCAAGCTGTGGCTAATTGCCCTAAACATGATTGTATTTTGCTCTCGCTCCCCCCGCCGCTCGCTTTCAACACGTTCCAATCCGGTATAATCTGCCTTAAAAAATCGCATTTAATAAGCCTTCCCCAGAAGCACCAGAACGCATTAGTGTAAAACCCCTCGTTGTACTGCTGATCGTTTGCGTAAGAAAAAGACCGCTTTTAACCGAAGCGAGTCCAGTGATTAGTCTGCATAATTCTTCTCCGCCCCGTACCGTAGAACATTAAACTGTGATATCTGTCATAAGGAGAGCATTGCCGTACAATGGCCACCGCAACGTACGGGACAGACCTCCATCATGCACAATCACGCTGTCCATCGCTGTAAGCCACCCTAAGCCCCCGTTTCCCTGCAGCCCCCCCGTTCCGATCGCCCAGTTTGCTGATGATTCATATTGCAAATAAACAGCTTACGGGATTGGGACCCGACCGCCACGACTGCCATCATGGACGAGGGGTTTCCTTTCATGCTTGGGTTCGTTTGTTTTTGTTTTTTTGCGCTTCGGGTTTTTTGTGCTGCTGTTGCCTTCCTTCCCTCGTTCGACAAACGACTGTAAGTATTAACCCTTTTTTTTTCTTCTTCCGGTACCCGGGTACGGTGGGTTTAATTCCCCATGGATGCGGTTGTTTTTGCTTCGTTCATTGCCTTCTGTCACTTGTGCTGTGCTGTGCTGCGCTGTGTGTGTTGTGCTTATCCTTTGGCGGGCAATCTCGTGTTCCGGCCCAACATCGTTAATGGATCCGTGCATTTACAACATAATCTTTCGTCGAAGTGGGGGGGAGGGGGGGATGGGGTGTAAGGGAGGGATATATTCGAAACGACATTAAGAAGGGAAATTACTTAACGGAACGCAACGACACATTCATCGCCGGTCGGTGTGTCCATGTTGCTGTTGGTGTTATTTGTCCGCGCTGCTTGGTTCGGTTGCGCTTTTATATCGTGTGAGCTTTCATTTGCAGTAATGAGGATCGGACAAACAAATGTCCGGACTGTGGTACGTGCAATGGCCACCAGCAATCGTAATCGGAGTACAACATGCTAGCGAAATGAAGGGCCGTCCGTCTTGAAATCAGCACTGTACAGTCTTCACAGTGAAGTGATCTCTTAAAGTGCCCTTTAAGAAAGACTTCCCCTCCCAATGGGGGAGACAAAGAGAGAACAGCAATGATATTTGAACATTGTTTGTAGCACGATTTGAAGTGGACTGGAAAAAGTTCTTTGTGTTTGTACGCAGTGCGTACTACGGTGTCGGCGACCAAACTGCACTCCTGTGGGTGGCAAGTAAGTCACAAGATCCAGGGGAAACTTTCCACCGTAACCAGCGCTTCAAATAATACAGCAAACGAAACAAAACAAGGAATGAAATGGCTTCGGCAAGTGGCAAAAGTTTTAAAGTTTCTTTTTCGGGTACGTTCAGGTATTGTTCGCACAACAGTTACAGCACTGCAAACGTTACCACCGTGGTGAAGTTAAACAAAACAACATTCGGGCCACGGTGTAGGTGGTGCACTGGAGTTGGCAACCGTTTGGAGGTTTCGGAGGGATAGTTGACCTCTCGATAAATTCCACAATTGTTTGGCGGACAAGCGGAAAACCGTAGTGAGCGCCGTAGGGGATGAAAGGGAACCTACAGGGACATTGTAACAAATTCTTTATTTTTCGTTTGTTTTTTCCCCTTTACCAAACCAACCAAAGTGGGGCTTTGTTTCAACCATTTACGTAACCGTTTTTAGTGGTTGAGAGAGTTCAACGTAAGATTTCGGTATGCAAAAAGGGTTGCATTTTCTTTTTCGGACAGAGTCGACGCTTGCCTCGGTGGTCGGTCCAGAGGACGTGGCAGGGCTACATTGGAAGGGTTTCACTACACCGTCTTAGGTATGCAGGGAACCGTGTTTCCGGTACGTTTCCACAGACCACTCGTTTGAACGTTTTGCGCGTTATTGCGCTGGGTACACAAACTGCCTGTCATCTAGTTGATTATAAACATGAAGCTGGTGAAGTAAACTTTGGCGCACTTGTCTTTGTTATTTTTTATTACGGTGCTGTAAAGACGAAACTTTGGCAAAGGTACGGAATGCTTGGTTAAGGTTTGGATGGACGGTATGAACGAGGAGAACATTTATGCAACCTGCTCACTTGAGCTTGAAAATTTAAATAGGGAAGAAATAATTGTGTTACGAACAATTTTAAGTATTTCTTAAAAGTCCACTTTTTAAATTTCGTGTTATTTACAAAGGTAAACTAAAATGAAGTATTTCTGAATGCTTCCTTGTTTCCATACTTTTCCTTTTCAGTTTAGTTTTTCAGACGTTCAGTCATCAAAATATTCAATACTAGTCGGATATACTAAAACAGATGGAGACGCCTGGTACTTGACTAATAAGCTCATAATGGGATTTATGATACTTTCAGTAAGAACAGTCTAGATGGCTTGTGACAAATAAATGAGCTTATGTTGAGTGGTTTTTGAAATCAGTACACATCGTAACTTTTTTGTTTTCTTTTATAAAAAAAATTTGATAATACGGCTTTTAGCCGTAATAATGGAAATAAATATAAAAAAAATTAACTAAATTGTGTGCTTCAGAGGGTATATTATAGAACTGCTCTATTAACAAAATACTTATTAGCCGTTGGTTTCTATTTAGCAATCTTTCTTCTTCTTTTCTGGCTCTACAACCTTGAGAGGTCTTAGCCTGCCATTTCTGGCTTCCGTGACTTAAATATACCCGCAACAGGATAGTCAGTCCTGCGTACGGGGAAACGGTCCGAATGCGAACCTCGGTCCTGTCCGTTCGAAGACCGGCGCCTCGGTCTCCTCGGCCACCGAACCGCTCCATATTCAGCAATCTTTAGTGGGCAAAATAAAAGCAAGCTATTCTGATGAAGTATACTAAGACAGGTGGAGACGCCTGGTACTTAATAGAAATTAGCACCAAAAGTCATAACTTATTTATAATTGTACAATTGGAACATGGCAATAAAATAATATATTTATTGATTGTTTTCATCGCTCCCTTTATTATAAACTATTCAATTGCTAACGTTTCCCAATAAGTGGCGTTCCGCTGTCAAAATAATTAATTGCCGTTCGATGGAGACGCCTGGTACTTTACTCAATAACACGATAGTACCTGACGAAATTGGTGTTTAATGAAATAGTTGGAAGTAAGATGAGTTGTAATTTAATTACCATGCAAAAAAGGGGAAAACAAATAGTTCTTTTCGTTGACTCAGTTTCTTCCCATTGGTCGCATCTTCCCACAGTGGCATCGAACCGCTTAAACTGCCTGTTAAGCACAAGAAAATCATAACTTATTCCATTCCCGTGGCGTAAAGAACGTGACCTACCTTCATCAATCATCATTTATCAAGCATATTCGCTTGCACAACACAATGCAAATGATACTCGAGTGTGTCAGTGGAAGATAAATGAACGGTTCGCTAACTCCACACACACAATTCATTCCTGGTGCGTCGTTTATCGTCGGCACACCGGAGAACATCCCTTTGGGGTAAACCACAAATGAGGTGTCTAATCGCTTGTCGAGGTGAATTTCGGTGAGTGCGGACAAATCAGTCTCCCGTCTCCCGGGAAAGCACAACCCAGCGGGTGTGTATGTGTTTTCCTTTTCGACTAACTTGTGGTAAATTAAATCGCTCCAGCACTTTACCGGTGCTACGTCGGGAGGGGGTGCAACCATTCCCTTTAACATGGGGCAACAATTAATTGAATTCATTCTCAACTTCAAAGTGCCTTCCATCCATCGCGGCCATATTAGTGGGGAAGGGGAGCGGGTTTCGCGTGCATGTGCAGAAACATTAGCCCGTATGTTACGAAACCTCCGATCCGGGGCCTTCCTTCAAAACATTTGCCAACATGCCGACGTTGGATGTGGCGTGTCCGGGCGTTTCACCAAAGGGTATCGCTCTAGTTTTCCGTACTGACGTTAAAATATTGAATTCTTCGTACGAACGAGCGATGCTTCTTGCCCGAGCATCCCCCCCCGTTGGTCGTTGCGGTTGGAACGCACGTAAAAGGCAAAGATATGCCAAACAAGAAATTCTTCCGGGGCTTCTTGTTAGTGCGGTGAAGAGTTGAAACCGGTCGGCAAACGGCATTGAGTGAAACTTACACAAAGCACCTACTTGTAAGCCCACGTAGGCGTAGGCAGGGGGGTTTGTCCCCAAGGAGGGGATGAGATCAGGTGCAAGGAGAGCAGGTGGAGGCAGCGGGAAAACATTGTTTGAAGAACTAAAACAAGATGGGACACAGCCGGTACACGCTAGGCATAGGATATGGAGGTGTGTAAAACAGTTGCTTCCCGTTGCTTTATCAATACAGTGACGGAAGTAACAAACGCAAGGGTATGCAGGCTAGCGTGGACACTGATATGAAATGTAAAAGTTACTGGGCTGGTTTTGGTGCAACTTTTAACTAATTGAATTTATGGAAGTTTGAAGCGTAGAAGAAAACCCGGCAACATCAAATGGGCAGAGTCACGGCGTAAAAGGGGAACACGAGCGGGCATTAAAGCGGGTGTCCGTGGTGTCCAGATACATATTTATGCATTAGGTGAACCGTAAAGTGTCAGCGTGTGTTGTGGAATTTATGATGTTTGTTTTGAAGCCCTTGTAAGTAATGTCTTTTTGGCATTTTTCTAGTAATTTAGTACTCAAACTTCATTTGTTTCAAGTTTTGAGATTTTTGTTTGTTCCGAGTTAGAAATGTCGTAGTGAATTAAATCTGGATATGATATCAGAACCTCTTATTCAACGATTTTATTTTAATCCCACGGGAGTTTTTGATCCCATACTTATAATTCTTCGTTATCTGCGAACATTCTCTAGGCTTCTTGAACAATTTTTCAAATAAACTGTTATCAGGCGCGTCACAAAGAGATCTCGTTGTTCGACATTTGCTTATGCAAATAATACGAATATTCATGTGGAATCCATTTCAACAAGCTTTTTTAACAGACTACCAGTTATCGAATTGAATGAAAATATATTCAGAATATTTCCAATGAATTCCTATTATCTCGAGGTTTTTCCTATCAATCCTTCTTCTCAAATTGTAATATGTTTTCAGCTTTAATAATCAAAGGCTACCATAGGAATGAAAAGGGATACAATTTTAATTCAGGTTTCATAAGTTACCTTATTTGTTTCTTGGAATGTAAAACCGCATATCAGAGTGCAACTTGAATTCATTTTATCGCCGCTTTAGCTTGACAGGATCTAAAAATGTCCATCATTTGGCACAAGACTTCTGAATTGCTAGAACACATTCTCAGAACAAAATGTTGCTAGTAAGTAATCCAGGGTTCTTAATGGACTGCGAAGAATTTCGAGTATTTAATCCTGTTTTGATCACCTGTTGTTAGACGATCCTGCCCTGTGTTATTAGAGTATACTTTTAAGAGACTTACTTAAGTGAAACTTAAGCACATATTTCCTAAATTCTCGAATTTGCCACTGCGGAAGTAAGGTTGCATTTCGGTGCACAATTCTCATGAAATTCGGCTCATTTTAACGTCTGATACGTATAAACTCATCATGTACTTGTAGGACACATGAGTTTTCGTCCTAACTGTCATCTACCTATCTGTCAAATCTGTCAAAAACGGTTTGAAATTTACACACCTTCACGCACGAAGTGACTTTCACGATGACCCAAAGTGTGTATACATATGCATGCACAAGGGAACGCGTACTCGATGTTCAGCGGGCAAATCGTTGTACGTGAATGTCTGATGTTTATTCATGAGTACTCTCTGCCTGCTGCCACCTGCCATGGAGCCCGAGATTTGGACCCGGTCCTTTCCGTGGCAAACGCGTGGCAAGAAGGCGACCGTGTAAATGGCTTCCGGCGGCAGTGTAGCCGGGAATGGGTGGGTATATGCACCGATATGATGCAACGTGGTTGACAAGCAAAATGGGGGGCTTCCTGTTTCACGGACATTAATGGTGTCTCGCTCTGGACGCATTGTTGACGTACTGTTGTTGACGCCCGCATGCATGCGTACAATGTTTCCCAAGCAGTGCACTAAAATATCGCCCGTAAGCGTGAATACAGGGGTAATGGGAAGTAATGAGCGCATCCGATGTCTACCACACTTGAGTTAATGCACAAACAGATCCTCCCCAAAAAGGGATAAAACGGGCAAGGGTGTTACAGCAAAGCACAGACAGCCTCCAAATGTGGGTACTAATAGTACTTTCGTTTTGTCTCTTTAATTTCTTCCCACAGTGTACACGGCACACCGCCATGCCAGTGACGGAAGGTGAGCAATCGTAGCCGTAACGCGCGCTCAAAGTACAGTCGGCAAAGCAATACATACGGAAAAGCAATTTCAACTTCATACACCAACGCACCATACGTCATTAGTACGATAAGTAGCATTATCATCTGTATCTTTTTTTATTCGTGTGTGAGAGAGAGACCCACATCCACACACGCACACACTGTTTAACGACTGGCGAGTGGCGCAAGGTTCGACCACCATCCGTAAGACACCGTTGGCATGACCATGGCAGACGAAATGTCGTCGTCGGCGCGTCCTGCGTACAAGAAGCGCAGCTCGTCGATTTCGGCCCCCGCTTGTGCCAGCTTGGAGACGATCATTAGCCCACCGTCGGAGGGTGATACGCCCGACAACGGCACGCCGGGCTATCGGCGAAGGAAACCAGCCACACGATCGCAGAGCGCTCGTATCACAGGACCACGATCGGTAAGATGAGAATTTCATTTTTGTATAAGACTTGTAATGTTATACAACTCTTTTCGCTTATTTGTACTAAAATGCAGTTATTATATTGATGAAAATAAAACAAAATAAAAGAGACGCTTTTATCGTAAAAAATAGCAAAATTAACATAAAAGAAATAGAAAAATGTTTATTGATGTTATGTAAGATTATGATGTCTTATGTGAGTGTGTTATGTTATGTTTATTGATTAATGTTTTCATAACTCACTTATTTTTAGTTTTTTTATTTATTTATTTATTTGTTTATTTCTTCATTTATTTATTTATGTATTTAGTTATTTGTTTATTTATTTATTTATGTATTTGTTTATTTACTTATTGATTTATGTATTTATTTTTTTTATTTATTTATTTTTTTAATTTTTATTATTTTTTTATTTAATTAATTTAGTAACACGATGAATATCTTTTATTAATTTCATAATAGTTTTTAAAATATATTAAGTAAATTATCAAATTAAATTGGGTTGTAAGGTATCCATTTTCTTATTTCTCCTTAACATTACAAAAAAGGATGTACATTGTTTCCTATTGGCGGTTATCCAATTATCGATTTAATGGTGGGATTTTATTTATCATGGGAAAAAGGTAGCATAAAGGTTGCATATCTTACGTTTGTGAGTTTTACTTGGAATTTCCAACATTTTGGGCGTCGCATTGTCGTGCACGAGGGCTAGGGAAGAAACTCTTTCCGTGAACAGTTCAGTTGTTGTTTTTCTTTTGTTGAGTTGGAAAAGGAAAGATTTCCAAGACTTTCAAATCTTGTGGTTACCCTTTTTTGGTGGTTGTTGTTCGGATTATCATAGCTGATCCATTTTTCAGCACTTGTAACAAGCATCCCTTTTGGGGGGGAATAAGGTTAGCATAAGGTGGAAAGGCTTCTGCTTTGAGATGAGAAATTTATTCGCAATGTTGAATGTTAGTAGCGTGTGATCCAAATTGATTTGAAAATGTGTTGAGTTGATTCGGTTGGAAGATGCTTTCAGGGTGTTCGGGTTTGTAAATCTGTAATATAGTGTATT
>AXCM01005606.1:0-17403 GCA_000473375.1 Anopheles culicifacies | reverse complement strand
CCTTCTTTTGTCCGGATGCTACAGTTACCTCTTATCTTAACAAACAACATGAATTGAAAAATGCTTTCTTTCGACTATTAATGAGCAAATCTTTCCACCAACATAAATACGACAATACACACCGCTCCCGGTTTGTGGGCAACACGAACGGAAGTTAATATTACGCATGATTATGTGTTAATTTCACCGCAAGCTTACGCGTATGTTGTTTTTCCTTCGTTCGAAGTGTTTTTGAAGGCATTTCCGCATCAAGGTAAAACAATTAGCAAGCCCCTTATAACTTAACGACCCTTCATTCAAACCAAAATATTCATTTTACGTCGAAACAATCCAAGCTTTTTATCGTTCAAGAGCTTTCAGTCGTGCATACCTCACCAGCAATATCCGACTGATTTGTTGCTCTTCTGGTTGTTATATTTTCAAAATAACGTATTCCTTGTTGGGCCAAATTAATGGGGTAGGAAATATTAATTCCCTTTTAAGCTCTGTGACTTTCTGCACATCTAAAAATGTTGAAACGAGTTTTTTAAAAAGAATTTTCCACTAGCTGCGACATTATTGATGAAAGGATGAAAGATTGAAACAAACCAAATGTTGTTGACACCACAGTTTATGTTGAGAAATTTCAGCAACTTGAAAAAGGCAAAAATATACACCGGTATAATCGCAATAAATGTATGATACACCGTCATGTTACTACTTCATGCATAAGTGTCTATTAACTGTGTTACCCCGCGATAGGTATGAATTTTATTTTAATTTTCTAACCAGCTTAAATATACTTTATACTACAAGCCGTGCTCAAGGAATACCCCACAAGGCTGGTTTAGTAGAGTTCGATTCGATAGAATATTAAGCTTAATTATCAGCACCAGCACAGTATATAGATAAAAGAGAGAGCTAGCTAATTGAATTCTGATTTTCCATGCCATTACTTTTTTTTTCTTGTGGTCGGTGATGGATTGGTTAAACCATTCAAAAGAACAAAACGCAATCGATAAATAAAACAAAACTTATATACAAGCTCTCGCAACCGATCCTGATACCAGGGTCCACAAGTAGTTTTTTATTCTAAAGACTTTGAAATTCCCGTGAACAATGGAAGTTTTCGCTATAAACTTTATTCCTTTTACGGTACGAGATGAGATGATATTTACTTGCCAAGTCTACACTACTATACACGTTTAACCTATAATTTGTACAAGTAGTGCATTTTTCCCAATTGTCTATTTAATGCCTCGCCGATCAGTGTCAAGGTCACTAACATACATCAAATGTAAAGAAAACACGACCGTGAACGAGCGAGAGAGATCGTTGACCGCGAATATGTTCGTCAAACTATGTCACTATCGAAAAAGTGTTCAGTTTTTGTCATCTATCGGGTTAAATAGAGAACACGCTGTGCAATATATTTTAACAAATCACTTCGAAGCACTAACTATAATGGTACTAACATATAGAGTAATTCAATGGCTAATTCGTGCCCCAATACAATATTTTCTCAGCGCACTAATCAGAAAGACTTACTGGTACATATGTCTGTGTGGAAAGCTAAAGCTCTACACCAGTATACAGAGCGGTCGATTAAATTGTTTACGCTACTGTCAACTAACATCCACGGCCAAACGCACTAGTGGCGCTTTTACCTTCCACTGCGGATTTACCGTAGCGTATAGCGATGACGTAGTTCAGCAATATGAACGAAGTAAATACCTCCGCCAGACGGCGACGTCGATGATGATCTCGTGCTTGTCGACACAAATACTACGCTCAAGCGCCGTTCCCGAGAAGCGATGTGTGGCGCAGAAGCATCTAGAAGCGAATCATTACTCAGCAGTGACCAGGCGAAAAGTGCACAAACTTATACCAAAAAAAAACAACGAATGAACTGTCTGATTATATCTCTCCTCCCTTTCTCTATTCTCTCTCATTTTCGTTCTCTTTCTCGTTTTTTTCTATGAATGAGTCATAAAAAATTGTCGTGCGTACTAAACGCATTAAGGTCATCGCCTGTTTGTTTACCTGTATAACAATTTTGCCTTCATATTCCGTCGATAGCCGTCGCCGAGCAAGCGAAGATTTGAACATGTCCGATGGACCATAGGTAGACCGCAGCAAACTTTACTCTAACTGCAATTTTCAACAAAATACGCAAAACAGATAAGATAACAGAGTTTCAGTGAGTACGCAAAAATATGATCCTTTCTCACTTAAACGATAAGATTTTATTCTGTAGGAGTGATATACCAAAATGGTACGTTTTGAACTGCTGTTGTGTGAATGTTTGTTTTAATGGAACTTGAATCACAGCGCTTTTCTCGCTCGAGATGCTCACTTGCTGTGCAGTGATATGTAAGTTGGTCAAATTCCACCTTCTCTCAGTATCGTTAAAAAGTGACCCCATTTAGCGCTGGTTCGTCGAACGCGAAAACCGGTAGAAAGCTGCCTCTGACATTGAAATTAACACCTCATTTCACCACCCAGCTACAACGCTCGTTGCGGTAACAAAAACATAGAGGTGGTTTTTTTGTTACTCTACATCTACAAGCTACATCTACAGCTTCCTTTTTGGTTACATTCGTATGGTGAGTGGTATGAAAATTTTCACTCATAATTGGGGATGACCTCCACTCCACAGTCTCAAAACAACTCATGAACGGTTACTACAAAACTCTAAATATTGCCATAACCATTTACAAAGGGGAATGGATGCTTGGAAAAAAATGAGAAACAATCGATGAACTCACAATGATACAGAGTCAATAAAAGATAAGGTTGATGTATAATCTTTTAAACCGACATCAACTGTGTGCAGTGGAAAACATCTCTAACTCTGAATTCTCTCTTGTTTCTTGTAACAATCCACTAGGAGACGCATGAATTGTTACCTGACAGTGCAGTCCGAATGAGATCAAACGAAAACTAAATTAAATGGACCCATTTTTTTACCAAAAATCTGTTTATAAAATTGTTATTTCGAATGCGTACTTTATATACCGGCCACATTTAATTATTATACACTGCGATCTTAATTTTTGTTATTGTATCACGTATTAGTCCTTATTTACCACGTAGCAAGTCCATGCTACGTCGGAGCGGTCCAGATGGGATTTTGGTCCCAGTCCCAAATGTGTGCATATTAAAAATACCGAAACAAATCAAGTTAATGTTTGTGGGTACTTCTTGTAACAACATTTCTAAACAAAAATGCGCAACACACAACGCTACCGTAGCTCTCTTTGCGGTGAGACCACTCTGCAGAATACGGTAACGCCACTGTGCCAAAAGTACAACCCAAATCGATCGAAAACGGCGGCAAAATAATGCCGGTCTCCCATCATATCATTCCCATCTGCAGCATTATTTGGCTGGCTTCGTTCCAAATCGAACCGCGACCCTTTGCGGATCATCGAACCGTACCAACATTGCACGCTAGACCGGCACACATAAATACCGTACCGCATCTTGTAGATGCATATTTGGCACACATCATAGTGCACGAAGCAGGAAAAAGAACTCGATGACCCGTTTTCCCCGGACAACACACACGTTGAACTTTTTTTTTTTTGCCCTGACACAACAACTGACATCTTTTGGTTGTGTTATAGAAAGCAATAGGGAGGTGTTGATACATGTTCAAAGCATTCGAACATTCGAATATATTTTTACTTTTTCGCTGGAAACCCATTGGAGCCCTGGCCAGGCGCCTATGGAGTGAAATTTATGGTTCATGGGTAACAAAAACTGGTCTACAAAAACACTATTCAATCATCATCAGTGACCAGTCAATATTAAACTAATGTTTTTTTAATGATTTCATCCCTTTCCAGACAATATAAGACGAATGATTAATGTGTCCATTTGAATTGTTATTGCTCCCAAATGCAGATGAGAACTAGAATGCCTCGTAAAGGTACATACAGTTATGTCACCCTGTTTCGAATAAATCAAGACGATTTCATACCCCTAGTTTTGCTTCAGTTTCTCAAACGCATCGAATTAAGTCATCGTGCTACGGTACTTTTGTTCAAATCCAGCAGCATTGTGGCTCCGGTGTTTGCTCGTTAGAAAACCCCTCAACGCTTCCGGTAAGTTTAAATCTTCTTCACTGTGCCTAATACACCCATCCAACGTGCTGTATCCCGTTTCCGAGTGCTGTAAATTAATTAGCTTTCAAAGAGTATTTCTTTACCGTCTTCTTTGTGCTGAACATTCCAATGAAAAACAATCCCAGCGTTACACTCTAAGATACAGCGCTTTGCCATTGCACGAAAGCTTGATAATCCAAAAAGCTCGGTTAGTCAATTTTTGTCGGTTAAAACATCATCGCTTTAAAATCACCCCCTATGCAAAAGAAAGAATTTGTTTGCCAGCCCAGGAACAGTAGTGGTCATTTCAATCCCTTTGATTTCACTTGTCTTTTAACTCAAGTGCCCTTCGCTCTCTCACTGTCAGTATGTGTGCAAGATCGTTAGCTTTATAGCATGTTCAGTACTATATTTTCCATCCCATCGCGTCCGTTTTGCCAAGCACATAGGCTTCGACCAGGGAAATCATGAATACATGGCGATTTCCTGCCAACTTCGCATGTTGGTTGCAGCATCCGGCAAAGATGATTCGTCGATTTAGACCAACCAAATCTCTACCAAATCCTTGCTCCATGAACACAAGCTTCGGGAAATTATCCGTGAAACGAAAGAGGCGATGGTTGACGGCGACAATCGTTCAAGCGAATCGCTTTTTTTTTTGAGGCGCTCGATAAATCCAATTGAGTAGCAATTTGAAATGCCATTTCCATGAGGCATTCCCCGTCTTGGAAAAATTCCAACTAAAAGGCAAACGAACGAACGAACGAATAGCAAAGGTCCAACGGTAAGAGAAAATTTCAACTAACGGGCGATACACGGAAAGAGCATGTACAAAATGGGCTCCAATGGGACAGATTTCAATGAAGATGCTTCAATCAAGCATGCATGAAAAAGGAGTAATTAAATTGTTTACACCCCCAACCATGCAATTTGTATTCGTCGACAAATTTAGCTGTTAGATAATATAAATCCGACGAAAATACTCTATGTTTCTACGCAACGTGAATTGTACGCTAGCTTTCAAATAGATAATCTTGTTTACACTACCAAATCGCCACAATAAGCCTCCAACATAAAAGCAATGCAATGGATGGCCACATTCGAAAATGCTACGGTGACATTTAAATGTCCAAACAACGAATAAAAGCTATTTTGGTGCTTTTCCATGACATGATTTCATTATTACCATGCCAAGTTGTCCTTCGGTATGGCACAAAAGCGGCACACAGACCATCTCCACACAAGTATGTGTGGGCACAACGCTTGTACAGCAAGCGTTTCATCGCATTCATTCGTTTTCCTTGGCCGAAGGTCGTCTCGCCACACAGTTGCAACGGGTGAATGCAACTGACTACTGTTAGGAAAGAGTGGTAGAGACCGGAGCGGAAGCACCAACCGAACAAATGCTAAAATATGTAACAGAGGCGAGCTTTGTCGGAGTAAAATCAAACGTAAGGTGTGCGCTTCTTTTAGACGATGTACCTTCCGTTCATAGTTAGCACACCACGAACGAATGGAACGCCATTAGCGGATTAACAAAAACATAAGTTTCTTCTGACCATAGGGATGGAAGCAGTAGCAGCACATAATTTCGTCACGCTTGGATGGATACCGGAAGGCGAACGAGTTACTACTGCTCCACGTTGCAGGGGAATATCAAATTGCACTGGGCTCGGAAGTAAGCTCTACAATGCATTGTTTGCCACGGTTTGGAACTTCTCTGCTGATACAACATATAATGTGTGGCCTTTTTCGTAAACCGCAGGTTCTAATACACTTATTTTTATACCATTGTTCATGGTAATATTTTGGTTTCTACTCTAAAATAGCAACTCCAACTTATCAAGCAACATTAAAGTACAAACTTATGTATAGTTTAAATATATGAAGAAGGCAAAGTTAAGTCTCTCCTTCGGTACAACTCCATTTCCACTCAAGGCTCGGAAATAACCTTTATACCGTATCGTAGAAAGTTGAAACTAGTTGTACAAGGTGTATGACATCCTTGAAATGAAAGGACATTAAGTTACCGTGTATACAAACGGACCGTCCGTCTTACAGAGTGCCAGGATGCTTATAAAAAATGCAACTAAATTCCCCTAAGCGATATCCCAAAAAGAAAACCCTAAAGCATTTCTATATGCCAAACAAAAAGTTGCGCTGCACCTTTAGTGCTTCAAGCATCGGCGCTAGTAATAACGAATTTCACCTCAAACTTACTCCAATATCGTGTTAGTCTACGAAAGATTTAGCCTCTATTGCATTTTGTCAATTTGAATTGTTTCATTCATTTACTTTCCTTTTTCGAATGGTTTCGATCCTACCACCGGATTGTACATACGAAAATCTGCCTCTTGATTCTATATGGTGGCTTATTTTTTATCCTTTTATAACACAACCCAAGCAGTAGAGTAGCCGAGGCGATAGCGACGCCGATATTCACTCGGCAGGACCAGTTTTCAAATCCCACCTGGATCGTTCTCCCATATCCATGTTCGTATCCAAGTACGGTTTCAATTAGTCTAGCAATTCTCAGTAACCAAACAGTTCGTTAAGCCAAGAAAAACAAAAAAAACTAAATAATCTCATTTCAAGCATAATAATTACTATGAAACCTTTTAGAAATTATTTTTCATCCGTTAGACAATGGCTTCCAATATATAAAATACGCCTTTGTTAAACACCATGATCATATTTTCAAAAATTCAATATACAATTGGAAGCCCTTGTCAACATTAAACAAGATCGATATCAAATGGGTTGTCTAATAAATTTCATTATTTTTCAAAACTTGAATGTATTAAATACCTTAACGAAATTTCGCTGAGCGAAATTTACTAAACTCCAAAATCGAATCACTAGCAAGAACTGACGTCATGCAGGACAAGCATCAGGGGACCCTTACCCTTCGCTTGATTGTCGGTTAGTGACAAAGTTGAAGGAAAGCAGTCTTCACCTTTTCTTTGTACTCCCGTAAATCGTGTTTGAAATCGATTGATTCCTCTTTGAGCCATACTAATATGCGATACTCAACCCTGGGTAATACTCAATAGCCAGCCTGCTAACATTCTCCTCTACAAACATTCCTTACCTATAAAACGACGGCCTCATACTGGAGGAAAAGTCCTTTCCTTCCCTATTTCTTGCTGAACACGAATCTGTTGCCAAGGTGGCCGTGTTTGGTTACGGAACGCTTTGTATACACGTGAGCTACTCCGGCAAAAATGCAACTTCCGGTAACGTTCCATAAAATACAGGAACATTTTGATACACCCCCATGCACGCCGTAAAAGAACGCCATCGTTTAGATGATCGAAAACTGATCTTCCTTTTTGTTGTGGTTTGTTCGATTTCACAACATATTGCGTAATAATTGGACGATGAACAAAAAATCGCAACAGACAACAGTCTGAAATTTCGACCGCTTCCGGTTTGCAAAATCCCATTACCGGTATAATTCCAACGAATAGGCCACCGAACTCCAGAAAGTCAACCACCACCAGCGGTACCGTTTTTCGTCGGTCGAACGCATTGATCCATTCTGGTTCACACCTTCCCAGCGAATGCGCATTCTCTTACCCCCCGGGAGCGCCACTGCTGTATTCATAATCCAGACAAACGTAAAGAAACAAGGACATACGGTTGAAATGTACTCCACAAACCCCTTCGTTCACCACCTGCTGTTGCAGTGGTGGGAAGAATAGCCAGCGTCTGGTTTTTCATTGCCCTTTCTTTATCCACAATTTCTATCTTGTATTGCGTCAGATGTCGGCCATAGGTTGCTAACATGAGTGAAAAGGCAACACGCAAAATCGACGAATTCAAAGTCGACAGATGGTGGTGGCTTTCGTTTCTTTTGTCTGCCTGCAAATGGTTAAACAAATCCGGTGGTCAATTTCTGTCTCAAGGTTAAAATAGAGTTTGTCAACTTGTTCAGCGTTTCTGGTCACGATCGATAACCACTATTTCCTTTCGTTGTGCCAATGAAGAAAGTGTAAAAAAAATGTGCTAAGCTGACCCTACCCTTGGAAGGAGAGATGCGGGGATGCTGCTCTTCGATTCGATTTGTAGATAGCAAAAAAGAAGAAACTTGTTCACGCACATAACCGGTCTTTAAAAGTAGAAGTAGACGATAGATAACATTTTTGTTCCAGGCTGTTCTGCAAGTCCATCCGGTCAGTTTTCGTGCTGGGAAACACGTGATCCGACCGGCATTCTATCGTACCTGGTGACTGCGTTTTGTTGTTTAGAATTTGGTTAATTTCTTCCGTTGAATCCGCCATGCTGAAGAGGTTTTGGTGTCTTAATGGCGTGGGAACGCGCCTGCTGTTTGCTCTGAATCTAAAGCAATCGACGAGATGGACACGCTGACGATGAATTTGGTCGTAACAATTTCTTTCGATAAGTGTGATTCGTCGTTTCACGGTGTTCTATCTCCTCTCCCTGATGGCAATCGGAACCGCTAGATGGTTACTGGAACTTTTTTCTATAATTCGGTTCACGGGATACGAAAGTTGCACTTTTTTGTAGAACTGCCAACACGGCATACGCACACACGCATTCACACTACGCACACCAACACACACTTAGCTACAGAAACTTTTTGCTTGATTAGAAGAGAGTGCTGGACCTGGAACTATTCACACTTGGATATATTATTTTCGTGCAAAATGCTTGGTCGTGAAGCACGCTGGGCCTTTTTCCTTCATTGGCAGCGACCAACACGGCCACACGCACACACACACACACAAACTGTCGGGATCGATCGACTCAGCTGCTTTGCGTTGCAGCTCACAGTATGCGAGTATATTTCTTTTCTTTCCCCTTTCTATTCACCGCTCCCGAGCACGCTCACTCCCAGCACTGTTAGACACCTGCCCGGAAAGAGCCACGAAATATACGCAATCTGCACTGGCTAGGCTCGCGCGGGTGGACGCAAACATACACACATGCACACCATCCAACCACACCTGGCGAAGTCGAGAGCGAGCAAGCAAAGCAGGTCGTTTCGCTTTTCTCGGAACAAGCGCAATGGGATGCGAGGTGTATCTGACAGATAATTGCAGCGATGACGACGGCTCACGGCAGGAATGGAGTGTGGGTTCCGTCGGCAAGAGGGTGGAGTTTTTATTCTTCGATAAAATTCACTTTGCACAACCGTGACCTTTCGATTGGTTTTCGGATATGCATGCACCAACCCAAAAGCACTCGCAAGCAATCGAAAAGAACAGAGAAAACAAGAACTTTCAGCCAGATGTACGTCAAATTGCCTTGTGACTTTCTCGGAGGTGTTACTCGTTCTCGTTTCTGGTCACCTCTTTCTCTTTTTTTCTCGCACAAGTCCGGACACGCACAGCAAGCACACGACCGCACAGCCACACGTTGTTTTTGGTAGTGATCTTTCTCGTTTATCCGTGCTCATTCCAACACAGAGCCGGATATTCAATGAACAGTTAATGACCGCACTGACACACGCAAAGGTTTACAACTTGGTGTTGAAAGCTTCATTTGGGGGAGCGAGCGGATACTTCGAAGCTCGATCTCAATTCACAATTTTGATGAAAATGCTGGTTTTACAAATGTAATGGTACAATTTTGAAGATACAATTAATTTCATTGAATCTAGATATGTCGTTTCTATGTTTTTTTTCACTCATACACAGACACGGAATCCCATGGAAAACTCTTCAAAACTACAATTGGCATCGTTTCAACCTAGAGCATAATTTTGTAAAATAGAATTTGCACAGTTTGTCTCTTTCTGCTTTAAAATTTTCCCCCAAGTCTTGCTTGCAACGATTATTGGAATTTTCATTTTTTATCAACTGTCAAACGACTCATTCTGGTTCTACCTCGTAAATATTCCATGAATCGCTTTTGTAAACATTTTGCCGCAGCTGGTGTTTGTTCATTCCATTCATTCAAAAACCCCGTTAGCCTTCTCCTTACCTGCACACAGCGTGAATCGCTTCCACAAACACCCAAAAGTTTTAGGAAGGGATGAACGCACTGAAAACCTGTTTCTTTCGCCGTAAAAACGTAGCCGCGATCGCGTTGGAGCTGGCAGTGAAAATTTTTGATTTTCATTCGTGCAGTTAACTTGCGCTTGTGACTACGCTGACGTGTTGCGGTCCTGTCATCTGTAGCGGCGTTTTCTAATTTTGCCCTGCCTGCATAATCGTGCGCACCGACCGTTGTTTATCTGTGTGATAAATTCCACTCGTTATCAGTGCATTTATTGCACCCCAGGCTGCAAAACGGACACCATCATTGAAACATAAACGTATCCTGTGAACACCACAAGCCCATCCTGAATCATAATGACGTCAGCAACGGGAGACGTGTTTATCGTATCGGCCGCCAGAACCCCGATTGGTATGTAAATAAAATTCCATCATTCTGCACGTGTTATTATACATGCTATCTATCCTGTACAATAAATCTCTACAAAAAAGATAGGTAATGCAAACCGCACCTATCTATGAGCACACGCCTAGGATTTTTGGGGCATGAACGAACATGCCGTTACGCGATGAATGGGATGATCGCAATCCAATGTGTTGCATACGCATCTTGCATCAGCAACAACACAGAAGAAGGACGGGAACAGCTTATCTTTCCTGACAAATCCAGAGATGACACAGCTTGTGCGTTTTCGTTTTATGTAACAAAACCCTGAAATGACATGCAAATTAGGTAACATCCATTGAATAGTGATACTCTAAGGTCTGACCTGTTGGAGGAATAGATTACCCAAGATGTAAGCCTGCGAACGAATGTTTACATAACAACAACAAAAACATCATTCCTAAAGTTAATGTTAATTTACCGGGTGCGTGTTTTTTATTGAAACTTGCACACAAATGATCGATTAACTTCGTATACCTATTAAAGGTGAGACAAAAAAAATCTAACGATCAGGAAATAATGGTAATTAAAAACGGGCTTAGTTAGTTATGTTTTTTGATAAACAAGTTTTTGATTAGTTATTAATGATCATTTAAATGTTCTTTTGTAGGCAATTTCATGGGAACACTCGCCTCGCTAAGCGCCGCCGATCTTGGTGCCGTGGCAGTGAAAGAAGTTTTGCAACGCGCTAATGTAGATCCAGCCGATGTCAATGAAGTCATCCTTGGTCAAGCTCTAACAGCCGGCCAGGGACAGAATCCGGCCCGGCAAGCCTCCATGAAAGCCGGTGTACCAAAGGAAGTACCAGCATACAACATCAACATGCTGTGTGGATCAGGCCTTAAAACGGTAGCCCTCGGTTATCAAGCAATCCGTGCGGGCGATGCTAACGTCGTTGTTGCTGGTGGCCAAGAATCAATGTCAAAAGCACCACACGTTATTCATCTCCGCGGAGGTACCAAAATGGGCGAAGCAAAGATGGTCGATTCAATGCTGAACGATGGCTTAACGGACGCTTTCCATGATCTTCATATGGGTATTACTGCGGAAAACCTTGCAGCAGAGTATAGCATTAGTCGAGAGGCCCAGGATTCCTTTGCTGCCAAAAGTCAACAGTTGGCTCAAGAGTCCCAACAGAAAGGATACTTCACCGAGGAGATTGTTCCGGTAGAGGTACCGGGGCGCAAGGAAACGGTTAAGTTTGCTGTGGATGAATACCCAAAGCATGGTACAACAGTGGAAGGATTGGCTAAGTTGCGACCGTGTTTCATTAAGGACGGTACGGTAACGCCGGGTAATGCTTCCGGGATTAACGATTCAGCCGCAGCTGTACTGCTGATGTCCGCGGAAGAGGTTAAGAAGCGAGACGCTAAACCACTAGCTAGGATCGTAGCTTATGCACAGACTGGAATCTGTCCTAAAACGATGGGTGCTGGACCGATTTCTGCCGTGCACGCTGTGGTAAGGAGAATTAGCCCTGATTTTACATAAATCCCAGACAACTTACAAAATCCTTCTTTTACAGCTGCAAAAAGCCAAATGGGAGATGGGTGATGTCGATCTCTTCGAACTAAATGAAGCATTCGCCGCCCAAGCTTTGGCCGTCAACAAGGGTCTTGGTGTTGATCCAACGAAGGTTAATGTTGGCGGAGGAGCCATCGCTCTCGGTCATCCAATCGGAGCCTCCGGTAACATAATCAATACCGTGGCATACATAGCCAACATTTTTAAAATTCATATCATATTTTGCAGGTTGTCGTGTTCTTGTAACACTACTCTACGCACTGAAAAGAACGGGCGGAAAGAAAGGTATTGCATCTCTATGTGTCGGTGGCGGCATGGGTGTCGCGATGGCTGTAGAATTGGTGTAAGATCTTTTGTTTACCGACACGTTCTCTGCAACATGTGTTCTTTTGACTGTCGTACGATGTGTGGTTTTGTGTTTGTGTATTTTCTTCCTTAATTGAAAAGTATTGTTCTTTTATCAAGATTCCGTTTTGGACAGCAGCATAACCATATTTGAATTGATAATAAACGATTAATTATCTTGTATTTTGGACAGTACCGTAAACATTTGTGAACGTCACACCATATTGTTCTCGACCATTGTTGCAATATTATTGAGCATGGAACGTTTCTGCTTAAATGTGAGTTTCTGTTTCGCTGGTTTTTTCTGTCCCATAGTCGAGGAGTTTATATAATCCTCAAAGGATTCTTTTATGTTCATCTGTGGAAGAGAGTGAGAGACGAATAGTTACCAGAATGGACAGTGAAAAGCCGTGATAGTTTTACAAATCAAGCACAAAAACATAACATACATATGGTCGTGTATTACTCGTCGTGTCTGTTTCTTATTTCACTTTCAGTTACTTTATTCGTAGTTCGACAGGCTTTACAAGAGGAAAGATCACGCTACATACATCTATATCTATCTAGTTATTGGTTTGTTTTGTAATTTCCTTAATGGCTCTGCTTTTGTAGTTTGCCACTGAGTATACGATACTGGATACATCCGGTTGATCTTAAGAACATATTGCGATTTTGCATTCATCGTAGAGTAAAATTGCTACATTTCGGTGTTTATATAATTTATCTTCAGGATTATTCAAAGCTGTTAATTATTGTTTTCTAATGATCAAACTCGGCACTTAACCGTAGCCGACTCTGAGGAAAATTTTGCTGACACCGTTAGCTTCAAGCTACCTGTTACGGCTTATCTCCTACAATGTACGTTATTTAAATGTACACCACCAACACAACCGTTGATATGAAAACCAAGGACAAGAGAATATTATTTTTATCACGGGATTAATTCTGCATTGTTTTGTGCAAATAATCGTTCTTCTGCTTGTCGACTAATCTCTTCGTAATGCGTTTACTCCCAAGTTATGGGAAAAAACACGCAACCAAATGAAATTTTATAAAATAACTCAGAAGAAATTTGCATTTATCTTACGTTATCGCACAAGCGTTGAATTTAGATAATAACAGTGATGAGTGTTGTTCACCAAACATTTACGGTAATACAGTAGTTGGAAAATGTATTGTTTGGAAAATATCTGTAAGCAATTGCAGTGAAATACCCGCAACGATCTACTATTATCATGTTAGTGTCAAAACTTTCTGAGGCTGCATACTTTATAGAATGCTTGGGGCAATATTAACTCGCTTTCAAATGACAGATACTTCTATTTTAAATCATTCGTATGAGAATGTGTGAGATAGCTGTAATGTTCAACGCTTCTTGATTTCCCTTGCCGTAGCCATGCCTAATACATTTCTTAAAATTTGTTGCTCTATTCGTAAACCTCATAGATTTACTTACGATCCTCCTTAGAAACAGCATTAACTGGACATAGAGCAGCAACAGAACGAATTCTGTAAGCGTTCGACTTTTTCAAGTTAATTGTTGATCAGCTTTAGCGGCTCTGCCGGATAGTAACCATTGCAGGTGACATTTTCCGTAAAACTATTATAGCTATGATCTAGTGGGTATTTGGCCACCTCGTCCATGGAAGGTACGCAGATTTTGGCGTGCTGCTTTATAAGCCCAGCCCACAGTGAGGCATCTTCAACGCCCGGTCCCGATCGAGTAGTAAAGAACGATCCCCAAAACTTTGAGACAATATACGGTGCATCTGGATGACCGGAGTCACAATCACGCATGCCTTCCGCTGCCATTTCTTCCACGATTGCCACCGCATCGGCCGTCGTATACTTCGACGGTGTGTACATGTCTTGAATCAGATTGTCCCCTACGTAGAGATACCGAGGATCGGACTTATGGCAGATTTTACTCAACAACACTGTCAAATCGCGCCAATTGCCCTGAGAGTAGACACCGTACCTTTCCAGTTGCCCGGCCGTCAACGGTTCTGTCTCATCGTGGCCTTCGAGTCGTACGAACGGTTTGCCTGCTGTAAAAAATCCCGGTTTCTTCGCAAAACCGACGACCACATCGAACAGTTCAGGCCAATCTGGCCCGTATGCATACGTAGCTGTAAAGTTGGCAAAATCTATATGGGAACCCGTCACTAGGAAAGTGGTTTTAGTTTTCTTTAGCTCACGCAACCACCCCACCAGCTGCGGGGAAGCTTTCTGCAGGTACCGTTCTGGATTCGCTTTCAATGCTTCAAAGTAACCACCAATGTTTGCACCAAAATGATCGCGCGAGTACATGTACACTAGCCCATCAAGAATATCCGGCCAAACGTTATACCGACCGATGCGCTCATGTGCCTCTTCGTCCAAAGTATCAATCACTCTCCCGAACAACAGTGTAGCGCAAATGTCAAAGTAATCCAGCACCGTCCTTATCTGCTCCGATAGTGGTCCATTCCAAGCTACGAGCATATTTCGACAGTATTCGTTTGTCACTTCCCAGCGTTTCTCGTCACCATAGTAAGCGCGTATTTCTTCATCCGCCATGCGCTTTGTACCATGCGTCGCCTGTTGTATCACACCATCCGGATCAAGCTTGAGGATGTTACCCCGTTGAAAATCGATGATCAATCCTCTTTGCAGAAAATCCTTGTCGATCGGCTGTAGCAAATGCCGGCCCGAGTACCCGCGTTGTTCCACTAGAAACCGCGATACGGTCCGATACTCGAGTTCAATCATCTCACCGATTCGGTAACGCAGCAAGGTGTTGTCCAGATCGAATCCGACACAATCGTAATCGGCGAAACTGAATGTGTCCGCTCCAGTCATGATGCGATTGGCTGAGTAGCGTGAGTAGAACCTTTCCTTCTGGCCGTGAAGACGATGTAGCGTGCGCGTACAAAATTCCAACGAGGCGCCAATGTTTTGACAGTTCACCTGACGGCCAGCTGCGGTTGTTTTCGGGGAAACGCAATGTAACCGTATCGGCGTAGTGGTGGTATTTGCGTGTATAAGCGACAAACTTGCTGCAATTACTCCCGATGAACGACTGACACCGAATATACCCGCATTAGTGCCACAACGGCCCAGCATTCGAACGGAGGACTTCATGGTTTTCCGTACTGACGAGATTTATTTTAATTCGTCCACCGTTCACCAAACCATCTTTGCGAGCACACGCACACGTGCGAATTAGCTTCGCTCTCGCGGATGATCACGCAAATATTTACTCGACCGCGTGACTCCGTTTTCCGTTCTGCTATGTACGATTATCTCGCTCGCTCATCCGCTGTACCGCAAGCGCAAGGAGGGTGTTTCATCCGTTTTCACAGTTGCTCGCAGGCCGCAACAGTAAAAAACAAACATAAAGGTTCCGTCGATTCAAAACAACATACGCAAGATTTGGTCGAACAGTGGGTGGGGAGTGACGGTAAGCATTGTTCAGAGAAAACACCGTGGCCTCGGTTGTCAGCGTACTGTCTAGGACGCGATTTTTACGTAACTCATTGAGGCCAATCAACAATCCTAAAAATGTGTATCACACCGTGATATGTGCCACTATTTGACCTCGAATTTAATAGTGCGCTCGTCTACAGCGAAGTATCGATTAACTCACAGAAACACACACAAGCACTGTCAGAATTCCTCAAAAGCAGCGAATTGATTTTACTTCGTTCCCGAAATAAATACGCAGCTTTAGCTCAACAATCACGAGTGTCGTAGCGTCGTGCGAAGGTTTCCCGCTTTCGATTCAATCATTCGAATGTGGTTTCAGACCACTTGGTTAGTTTATCAATTCACTAGTCTAGCGTCTTCAGTGATTTCGGGTAGCATCAACTCACGTATCCACTGATGGGTTACAAGAGAAAAAATTAAACGATGACGTATTTGCGACTCGTCTCAAATGGAAATACTATTACAGTGTCCCATGTTCACTACATCCACTAAAACTGGCAACGTGTGATGTGCAACTGGCAACAACTCTTGCACACTCAAATCATTCGCTACGTATTCGATGCAAAACAATATTTTTGTTTTGTTCAAGCACGTAGCTTTCATGTCGTAACATGGCTGTCAAACGGATCAGCTGTCGGCTGATTTCTTGTTTTTTTTTTTTTGTTTATTAGCATGGATTATTTAAACCATACTATTTCGGACGTAGAGCACAGATTTTGTTAATTACACCATCTATTGAGGCGTGCGTTGTAACTCGACTAAAACTAGACAAACGGCTAAACACAGGTCTACTTACATCTTTCGGGATATGTATGTAGCGTATGTATTTGGAGTAGATCACAAAACTGTCCAAGAGATACTGTCGACCAAGTTGATCGATGTAAACCACGTTTTGGGTAGTTACATTCATAAACCTAAAACAGACCAGCAACCCATTGTTGAAGACCTATACATTACTAACATATTTAACACAACTGCATACGAACCCATCGACATCAGCTATTGTTCCCGCTACCGAAGCTTCATTCTGCAAATCGATTATCGTGTTTCTACCTATCAAACACTGCGCCAACCCGATGAGATAGTTGACGGATTGATACTTCTCTTTTCCTTTCAAATCCATCGTGATTTGTGTATTGAAATAAAGAAAAAACGGCGCGCCGAGTAAAAGACTTCTGAAGCCGTTGTGTACCGCTTGATGCCGGGTTTATTTACACTGAATCACTTCGTACTTTATACCGACTGTCAAGGTTGTTCTGAAAAGCTACGTTGTTCATATTCCTCCAACGATCCACTGGATGACAAATTTTATATAAACATTTCCTCTAACGTTTAGTTTTACATATTCTTTATACAAAGAAAATCGCAAAAATTCACTACGATCTGCTCACGGCTCGTACTTTTTCTTTTTTATTTACACAGTTAGCACAAGAATCTACTTTCATCTGTTGCATGCAGATCGTCGGGATGAAAGCGCCCTTCTGGATGCCGCCAGAACTGTCACTCAACATGGAATTATTTTTTTCTACGGAAGAACCTCAACGCAAGCTACGATAGGGGTAAATAAATA
>KI424050.1:0-12426 GCA_000473375.1 Anopheles culicifacies | reverse complement strand
CATCGCGGCTGGTAAAAGCTGTCAGCAATTATCAACCATTTGCAATAATTATTGTAATTGTGACCCGTTCGCTTTTCCTAGTGTCCTTTGTCTGGCATTCAAAGGGTGGAGATATTGGAATTTACAAATGAGAGAGAGAGAGAGAGAGAGAAAGCAAGAGAGAACAAAACACGACAGCAAACCGATACGGTCTTCGCTACAGACGTAAATAGTTTCCAATAATTGATTCCTTCCTACCGTTTCGCCATTGCCCAGGCCCGGCATTGGATGGTTGAGTGATATTAGCTCAGCTGGACAGGTTCGTGAGCAGCAGCATCCCCAGCAAACTCCCGCATAGGGGAACTGGTCGATGAAGTGCAGACGGACGCAACGCAATGCAATTACTGATTAATGATGCGACGGAAAGCGTTAGAGCGAGAAATGCAAGCGTAATAAAATAGCCACTAGCCTCGAGTAATAGTTTGCTATTTTTTGCGCTTTCCTTCTTTGGCAGCCACTTTGTTAGGTAACGTATCGCCGAGTCAATCGTACGAATGGTGGAAAAGGTGGTAAGATTGTCTTAATTGACTCTCAGAACTAATTTAAAGAAAACTTCAACTGATTAATGCCTACTTTGGGTGGAAATTATTATATGGGCTATGATTTCTATTGTGGGTGACACGCATTGCATACATTTAGGCGCTTTGCATTAACAAAACTTAGCAGATACGCAATTCAAATTATAAAACAATTCACATCATGCAATCTATGTATGACTTTTGCACTTATTTATGGTGTTATCATTTCTATCCTTGACCTGAGCCTTCTCATTAGTACAAAATCTTAGCTTCTCCTTGTTAGACAAATGGATTTAAAGCAACAGAATAATAAGCTCACCGAAAAAAAAAAACATCGAAACTACCCTTCTTGTAAACCTCTTTCAAAGGGTGCAACTGGAAGTAAGTTCAAGAGAGTGGTTCTCCTTGCAACCAGCCAGCCACATGGTTGGATTATCTGGCAAATCGACCGTAATGGAAACGGACGCTTGCAAATACCGACCAGGAAGAACCAATTCCACCTTACAATAGACAATGCGGAACGTGCACGTGCACATTCTGGTTGTGGGTTTGCGTACTATCTTATTTACGTCTCTGGAGAACCACCTGCCCTTCAGGACCTTCGATGTTTTCGATGCTATAATAGACGGAGATGAATCCGATGAATCCTCACTCAGTGTTTGGCTAATGTTATATCGAGTACAAACCGATGCTCGGTGGCTTTGGGACGGTTAACCTGTGCTAACTGCAGTTTACCATTCTGCCACCGACCTAAGGTAGCAGACACCATTAACCTAAGACAATGCCTCGTGTTGCATTGCATGCTGGAAAATGTTAATCCTGCTTGTGGGGTATTTTATCCATAGCTATTCCAACCGAACATCCACCAGTCACTTCACCGTTAGCTCTTGAACAAAAGCCTGTGCACAGTGGCCAGCAGACGGTGCTGGACGGTGCTGTGGAATCTGGACGCTATCCCCGGTGAAAGATGTTTACGAAATAATTAACGATTTTACCTCTACGATGGGGGGTTTCACCTTAAGCCCACCATCACCATCATTCACACAACATCGTTGCACGCAAGAATGCTGTTTGATCTAATCATTTTCCAACATCCGCTAAACGGTATGAAATATACACCGTTTAATTAAAGCAGGCCGCCTACTCATTACCCCGGGTTGCGCGTATCAAATGATAACCTCCACCTGCTCGTAACGTGAGGCTGCGATTTAAAGCGAGCATCTCGTGCGTAAAAATGTACACATGTAGTCGGCGGACCGGCGGAAAAGGCACCGACCCGTTTCCCAGCGGTAACCGTAATGGAATTCTTAAACCCGAGTCCCGTAAGCCTGACGCTATCCGGGCAGCCTCGCTCTGCCACGGTTTACCCGGTCCAATTAAAAGAAAATTTATTAACAACCATTAATTTCTGCTAGGGATGCGAAACAGTGTATCGTTTGCTGGTATCCGTCCAATCGTGAGATGGATGGTACTCCCCGGAATGGTAGGCAACACGGCGCAACCTCAACCGTATGGTAACTGAAAATGCCTCTTCTTTTTAGAAGATAAAAGGGTGAGGAGGGAATCAAGTGTGAACGGTAGGGGAAGGGGAGCTTCACACTGGTTTGTATCCTGGCCCTGACTAGGGGAGCGAGGGTGGGAGAGCGAAGGTCATTGGTCAAACCCATCACCGACAAACGGCTGGCTGCTGTGCGAGTCACATACCTTACGGGCGCTAACAAACCGTAGATTAGCATATTCTGTTCACCTTTAGCGAATTTGCCAGTGCCCGAAAGCCGGACTCGTTCGACTAGCTTCACCTGGCCAGGCACTACCTACTCCCCTTCTCTTCCCGCTTATTTTCCTCCTCCTCCTCCTCTTCTTCTAACCTCTGCCATAACTTTTCTTCGTACCGTCGTACCGAAGGACTGGTCAGGGATTTGACCGGCTGTAAACCGTACGGTAGCTAATCGTTCATATTTCTCCACGCAGGTTTCGTTCGTGCCAGCCCCATCAAATGGAAAACTTGGTGACTGCTGCCAAAAATCAGCACCATTGCCATTTCACCTGCCCCCGGGGGTTGGGGGCAAGGTAAGATCGCGAGAAAAGTGAAATATTGAATTACAGCCATTACCTCGGCCATTTATCAGACCAGCAGGACCGGCACCGATCGTGCCCCTATTTTTTTGGTACTTTTTCTCCACTCCTCCCCCCTCCTCCCTCCCCCACTACCACTACATCCATCCATTCACACCGATGTTCCTCCGGAACTTTGAAAAAAAAAAATCCCCCTCAGCACCACTCATAATGGTGAAACTCGTCGACATCCTGCCCCCGAGGGATGCTCGCTTCCGTCATCTGGCCAAGGGATACCGGTTTCGATAGAACAGCAACAACTACGGTAAAGCTCCCAGGTTCGGTTGCTGCTGTCCACACTAATAAAGCTGAACGGCTGAGCGAAAATGCAAATGCTCTACACCTACACTGTCATCCTTCATCCCCCAGAGCGGAAACAACCCAGAATGAGGCAACGACAACAACAACAAAAAAAACGCTCAACACGCAACAAACGGAACAAGAAACCGGGAATACATTTACCGCTCCATCCCGAGGCAAATTACGACCAAATTGGATACGACTTTGACATCGTGATTTTATCCCGTCCTAAAAGTCACCCACCACCAACGTTCGAGCGTAGGTGAAAGGCCACAACGAGCGGGGAGCGGGTGAGAAAGAGAGAGAAAAAAAGAAGATATTGGTAATCCCTCTCGCAAAAGAAAAGCGCAACTTGCTGTAGACGGTACAGTCCCAAGGTCGGCGAATTTGCGGGAAGTAACGAGAAGAAAATGGAAGGAGAGAAAAAAAAACCAAAAGCGAGAACACAACGGAATCGGAACGATGCTGTGAACCGGGAGCTCGAAAGCCGATCGAACTCGACTAACTTTACGCTTTACTCACTAATGAAGAGGTCAGAACTTTGCCCCGGTTGCACAGGTAACTGCGCGTTGGAAAAGTTCTTGTATTGTTTCTCGACTTCTCGACCCCTCGTGCCTCGTGGTTCGATCAAAGGTCGCCGGTACTGTGGATGACGCAACTTTACCACTTCATCTACATTTATGATTAATTCTATGTCTTCAATCGATAATGCGGTTTCCTATAGGCCAAATGGTAGACACAGCTACTTAGTCCCTTACATCTGGATAATATCCCAATAATACCGTCTCCCAACTCCTACTACTGCAAGAATTTTATGTCCGAGAGTCGGAGCTTTTGGTGACGTCTCCCAAAGCTAAAGGAGTAAATATTTGTGACAAGTCTTGTTCCGTACGGGACACGGCGTTGTAAAGGAATTCAACCGGATATAGCCCATTTCGCACGTGCTCCGTGACGGATTAGTGGCCTCTAAACTTTGTCCTGTAACTATCGGTAACTACCCCGCCCTCCGTGTTGCGTACGGACGACATCGGAAATTGTCAGAATTAGCGCAACAGCCGTCTGTCAACAAGTACGCGCTCCCGTACCGTGAGCTAGATAAGAAAGTACGCCTACGGACGAGTGTTCGGATCGATCGATCGAAGCTCGTGGCGGGGACCTGGGGCGGCCCAGAAACGCGATTGAAGACGGTTGTACTTCACCTGTCAGCCGTGTCAGCTGGCTACGGTACCGCTTGCATATCAGCAAGGGTTGTTGGGTACGCTGTTTGTTGATACCGTTTATTGTTTACCACCGCTGGCGGTGCTGTCGAGCCCCGCAACCATGGCCAACGTTCGACGGTTCGCACGGTTGATTGAGGTTTATTTATGGCGAAGTCTAACACCAACTCCACGGCACGGGGAAGGCCATGGAGGTACCATGTTTCGTAATACCTGAATAAAGAATCATTTGACTTGGCACTAAACTGGCTAGCAACGTGTTGCATGATGGGCGGGAAGCCCGGGTGCTGTTGATCCGGGTCGGTTGGAATGGCGAGAGTCGTTGGGAGATGGGTCTGTTGACTTGACGTTTCAATTCTTTACCAATTTTTATGACGCCCCTGACTGGAACGCACGCTATTGCCGTGTCTGGGCGTTCTCCCTAACCACGGTAAGTGTTTTCCCCGTCAACGAAAATTGACATTACCGTTCGGTTTTCGAGGACGATGACGTACATTGAATGCCTTGGTCTTACCCAGCCCTAGTAGGAGTACTCTTGATAAACCTGAGGTCCCTTTTTGGTTGGTTGAAAGCATTACTTTAAAATCCCATTATCCTAAGTACCAAGAAGTATCGAGTTCTGAAGCGAAATAGTTTGCAGACACGGTAACGAAGCACTTAGGATAATCACGGTAAACAAACTGGGAGTTAAACTCGTCCGCCAAAATCCTCAAATATTTGGAGTTTGTATTGGGAGTTTGCCCATTCGCAGGTAGTTCGCACATAACCGCAGCCACCAGCTACAAATGACACAATCAGTGACAAGCGCCTTCTAAAACCCCGAACGCCGTTATCATCGCTGCGCAATTAATACTCTCGTCTGCACTAGTCACTCCCGCTGAACGGCTGATGAAAGCACCCAACATTATCGACCAGTTAGCCAGATGTTTAATGCAAGCCATTCGTACACGCTATTAGCCTCATTACTATCGTACCATACCCACAACCCAACATCGCCCCGTCGCTTCCCAGCCCAGGATTATCGACGCTACTCGATCAACGCTCACCCTCGGACGAACGGTAGCGACAAGGGAAAAGCGGAGAGCGACCCAATCATCAGGTGTACCATTACGACCAAAGTGATAATTGGAATTAATCGAATAAAAGCGACCATCTTCCGGACATGTCACCGGTCCCGACAAGTCGTATAGCTTTGTTTCTTTTCTCCGTTCTTTTTTATTGTGAGTATCACTGTACTCCACCCGACAACAGCGAGCGTGCTGGAATACAGTACTCTGCGTTCGACAAGGACATAGCTGAACCGCCATACCCGGTACATCGCAAGCGATCCACGACACACATGTACAATACCGTGCTATTGTATATTTTTTGACGTTGGTTTTAATTTCCGTCCCTACATTCTCTGTGCTACGGATCATTACCTTTTGTCCTCGGCACACGATCCGTAATGTGCGACACATGGGTCTCCCTTATTTGCATCCCATTGTACTGTAATTTCTATTGTTGTGCAAATGATGATAGTCATACAACGATGTAATTCACACTCATTTATGGGACGGAGCGTGGAACGGGGTCTGAGAGTGGATGAGTTTTATTTTTTTAGTTTCCTCGCTTAGAAGATACAAGTCAAACATGAATAGCTAGACAAATTCGCGTTACGGACACACTCAAATCTGTCACAATCCTTTGCAATTAGAGCATGAGTAATTTCTTTGAGAGTATGAGTAAATTTTTTTCCGACCAGCTCGGGATAGCGTAAAATCATATCGTGAGCAATTTTATTCATTTTTATTTAATATGTTTGGACTCGAAAGAAAAATTATAAATGGAAATTTATAGGACACGAAATTCTTACCGAATCTTTCATAATTATTTTCAAAAAACCACTAAAAAAAACCACTTGAAAGCACTGACCGAAAACTGACTGTTGGCGCCAAAAGGTATGCAAAGTGCAAGACAGATATTATGGAAGGAGCTACTATTGGCACGAGTAATTGATTAAAGGAAACAACAGGAATTATTTAGGAATTACTATAATGATTTAGCGTAAGAATAGACAGTTGATCCTCCAGCGAGATAACATGTTTGTCTTTCTTTCCGATTAAAAACGCTGTCTACGATCCGAAACAGTTGTGAAACATTTCTCCGATTCTACGATCGGTGGACGTTTTTCGATGGTTACGCAATAAGCGCTATAATTTCCAAAAAGCGTATTTATCGAGTTCGAAAAGAACTCACATTCCTGTGGTGATGCTGAGCAGGATAAATATTCGTTCATTCATGAACACACCATCGTCTCAGTTCCACAATGTCCTCCTCAATAAGCAAATGTTCTCTTGTACTGCAACATTCGGCTTCTGTCAGAAAGATGTCCTTCGGTATAGAAGTCTTTCGGTATTGTTACATATTCACATAATGGTCCGAGGATGTCGTGTGTAAAAGTAGAGCTCATTCTGTAGAGCTCAGCAAAAAAAAAAACCTCTTGAAGGTCCAACTCCATTCCACTCCAAATCTGCGGGTATCTTTGCCGTAAAACCAGCGTAGTTCCATTCCCACGTCTGTAAACGTGCCAAACGTTCCTGAAACTCCCTACCTCGATGTAAAAAGTATTTTATCATTGCTGAGATTGCAATAGCTTAACAGTACAGTCATGAAGGTAGCAACAAGGGGCTTGAGATATTATCAACCTCCCAACCGCCACGACCTTCTTAGCTTTGCTGGATAATATCTGCCATTGACAACAATTAAAAGGTAAAATGCGAAGAGTCGCCCGTGTCCTTGTGCCTTGTGCGATGCGATTCACGATTCGAATTGTTTTGTTGCTTCCTTAAGTGATGAGAATTGTTTCCGAGAGTCTCGGCAAGTAGGCTACTAACCTACTTCCCGTTCCCAGCTAGTACGTTGTTACATTTTCTTTAGCATCTTGTATTTATACACCCTGCCCCCTAAAATCGCCAACGCCTGATGCCAACGGGGGTCGGTGCTCCGAACGCTAAGCACTGACCATCTTGCCATCCCTGCCAGAATCCTACGAAATGACTCGCATTAATGGTGAACGGTAATTTAATTTTCCAAATTGCATTTTTCAGTTGCCCGGTGCTTTGCCTGTGAGTGTATGTTTTGCTGCTGTTGTTGTCTATTTTTTTTTTACAAATCTTTCTCCAGCGTCCTGCCCTCCTGGCCCGTTCCCATTCCTGCTACCGCAATCTAATTTAAATGGAATGTTCCGTTGTCTCTGCTTCTGCGACCGTTTCTGTAGCCGACCATTTGGAGGGGTTAGATGCAGGACTGTAACTGGCAGGCGATCCATGGCAGGGATGCGAAAGGAAAACAAAAAGCTGAACGTGGCGATTTGGAAACAGGCAACTGGTCAATTCGCCTTTAGATTGGATTAATTGCTTCATTTTACTTTCTCAAAAAAAAAACACACAAGGCAAGCAGGATGGAATTTGGATGAGATCTCGCTAGCGGCCGGAGGAATGGCGTTTTGGAACAAAAACAAACCCCCGAAATGCTGATGGTTCGGCTGTGTGGTCTGGATTTCTTCCCGGGGCTGTCCTTTCCATTCATGGAATCCCAAATTGATTCGATTCGGTTGGAACCGTGGTCCCTTTGTTTGATAGCGTACGGCAATGCATCCCACCGGCCCGTGCACCATGGGGCTGTTCTTTTTGTCATTTCACCACAAAAACGATTAAATATTACCATCATATTCCAAAGCCCCCATTGCCACGCGCCGGTTGAATGTGTTATTTATTCATCCAACCCATAGCAGTCGGGAGTCCCCGTGTGGAGCATTTTCTTAGCTGTGTCTCTTTACGTTTTGTTTTTTTTTGTTTGGGGAGCTTGCTTTTTTTCTTCCAACCTTCTGGAAAATGTCAAGGCCGTGGACAAAAATCCCCGTTCCTGCACTCCGTTTTCCCTTTGCCAGCGCTCAAGCCTGGCCCACAGTCGGTACCGTTTTATTATTCAAACTTGTCGTGAATAAATAAGCGCAAATTACAGAAAATGCCCAGCGAGAGAAAATTGTTTCCCCCAGTTTCCAGGTGGCAGTGTAAGTCGGAAGCGGTGGGACGGAAAATAAGGTCCCCTTTTAGTGTTGAACCGTCCAGAGGTCAAACTAACATTTGAACAGAACCCGGTCCCCTGATGTTTTCATTTATTCAATCGACGAAAACCGTACGGTGATAAAATTGTTCCCTTTAGCGACAGTGTCGTATGATGGTCCCACCACCCCCTCCACCCCCCCAAACCACTCGCTTTAAAGTTTGCAAATCGTAAAGTTGAACGAGCTGAAAGTGGCAACATTAAATGCCAGATTCCAGCAGATTGTGCTTACCGGTGTGTAAGCGCGCATCAAAGCGAACACACGGTGCGTTCCCTTTACGAAAACATACCATCGCAACCAGTTTTCCGGATGCCTCTACCGAGCGTTTTCATTTCATTCTATGTTTTTTTGTTCTCTCCTTCTCTTCACCATCTTGCATCAACACGAAATGCACAACATTGCATAAATTAATTCATAACCCCTTAACAGCGAGTGGTACGCGAGTGGCTGCGATGGGTACAATTCAACGGTCGGCTGAGTGCACAAATTGTGCCAAGTGCACTCGGGGCCCAACACCAGGTGAAATCATCTCAAGTGCACACCACCGTACGGGTATGTACGGTGGCGAAACCGAAAACCAACCCTAGCGTACCACAAATGAAACGCTTCGGTGGCCTTGCGCAATGATGCCAATTTTGAACGGTGTGAATAATTTAATCGCTCACCTGTTTCGAAATTTAAAGTTTTCATATACTTTATTTAAAAACAAATAACATTACGATTGTCAATCTAGTTTAAGAAACAATAGTAATTAATTTATAGATCAACAAGTTGCAACCGTACAAGTTTCTTGCCAGTGTACGTGTACGGGCCCCCAAATGTATGCAATTACTTCGTATCGTACTGCAATGGAGTATAATTATCGTTGACAACTGCTACCTTATGTATGCCAGTGGTATAAAACTAAAGATAACTCACGGTAAAAAAAAAAAAACATGAGGAACCATTCCCCCTTTCCTTGTCTACCTCCTTCCCTTTATGAAATGACGCTAAATGACGTGCTAAAAGCGCCTGAATGTATACATATTATCTTAGGACAGTCTTCTAGAGTTTTTTAACCAACTTTCGGGGGTAACACATATGGGGTTGTGTTTTAATAGTTGAAGAGTATCAAACTTTTTGGAGCCTTCAGTATTTGGACAAGTTTTCAACGTGAACTGGCCAAATACGAGACCATTGTGCAAATATTAGAACTGATGCTCTGCGGAACGAAACTATCGCACGTGGTAACATAACTCTAGAGCTAATATGAAAACTTATCAAAGATTTGATACTTGATGTACTTAAAAACGCTGTAGAGGTCTATTCGAGAATATGTAGGACGTAACATGTCAGCAAAATTAATAATTATTCATTGTATAGTATTTGTATGCATACTATTTACATTCCTTTTTTTATTCACAGCGTATGATAATATCATTTACTGTTTTATTCTTCATATCGTTAAGCTCTTACGCTGCCGATGAGCAATAGCTTTAACCTCACCTTTGAACCCAATGAGAGAGAACCACCCAAAACGTCTGAATGTCTGCACAACACTGAACCGTTCCTTAAGTATCACTCGCCTACTCGAATCGATCACTTACTGCTCGAATCTCGTTACTAAAGCTCTTAGTCATTGTCACTAAGTTCCCGAAAGTTTGTTTAGACTCCCTTCCTCATTTTAACCTTTACCATACTGCCACCGAACAATGCTAGTTCCACTGCCATCCCACTACTTCTGGTGATTACTTTACGCTGGAATGCAATTCTTTCTGTCTTTACATTATCGATTGCTTCCACTAGAACCACTAACCGCGTCGGAAGTTGTGCTATGCTTCGTTCTTCCTCCGAGAAAACGGACGTCATTTTTCATCCCACCCAGTGTTACTTTAGCGAGTGTGTGTTTAACGCTGTAAGCAAGACAGGATCAGGATGGTAAGGTTTTTTTTTGTTTTCTTCCTTCCCTGGCTTCCCTGGAAATCCTTGAAGAAACCCTCTAAGCGGTGTACTTTATTTGCCGTAGCTAAAAGGCTTCTGCTATTTCACTACTTGCACGCACTCACTTCTACATACCCGCGTAGGGGAGCTATTTTTTTAAGAAGAAAATTACACCTCTCATACCAAACCCACACTAACGCTAGGTACACGAGGACGACGTTGAATACTCGCAGGAGTCGATGGTCTTCCTTGAGAACCACGTTTGCTTTTCTTCTTGCTGCTAGAGTGGCGACGATTACTGCCCTTTGAATGGATATCATCTACCACTATGTACATTTAGACATTTTTTTTTCTTCCTGAAAACTGATCCCTTGTACCAGCCCGGGTGAGTCATACGAATTAAAATTGGACAGCTAGTGCGATGGGAAAAGGGCAAGACCGTACGCAGTTTGAATTTCCTGGAAGAACCACACCAAGAGAATTTTATTATGAGTTCTCGTGTGTATCGGACTGTCAATATATATCTGTTTTGGATAGGTCGCTTATAATCCTACTTCTCCTCCCTGGACATCTGTCATGGTTCAATCGGGCAGGTTCAATTGCCTTAAGAAAGCAATCCCAAAAATAAAAATCCGCTACTCTAACCTACTGGGCGAACAAGTCACCCATTCGCACCGGATGCTCTCAACCCTCCCCGACAATAGGAGAGAAAGGAAAAAAAAACAGACCGAGACGAAATTTCTCAAGCCTCACCAAGAAGACGGATGGCCCAAATAGGTCGTCGATGCCCGACAACCGCACATCACAAATCGAGCAACCAATCATTCGAACCGTAATTCAATCTGAGCAATTGTGTTAGCACACTGCTTCCGTCCAGTCCTTCGGTAGCGCAACAACGGCAATCGGGCAGGCTATTTTCCAACTCCGGATGACCGTCGATTCGATTTGCCGGTCCGATCCGTGCGCCTGGGGAACCGGGGGAAGAAAGGGCTGACCTCGATTGGTGAATCGGTATGGACGAAACGTAAAATAATTTTCACCGGAAACCGGTATCTGTTTGATTGTTTCCTTCCTAAAAATAAACCCCCGCGGGAAACGGGAAGTGCCATTGCTGGTAGCGTGCGAGACGCTAACAGGATGCCCAGAAGCGACCGAATGGGAGTAAGTAGAAACTAATCGAATCGAAAAGATTTACCTCCGCCAGTTGCAATCGGACCTTGGTTTTGCTGCTGTAATTGTTTGTTGTTTACTCTTTTTACGTTTAACTTTTTCCTTCAACTTTCGTGCTACTGTTATCGCACATAAATATAAACAAACAAACGCGGTACAAAAATTACTAGGCAGAGTTCATGCTAGAACAATTTTCTGATAACTTGCACGCGATTTTTTCATCGAATAAGGAAGCATTGTGATTAAAACAATCATTTGAGAAGATTGATTTGAATATAGAGTCGAATCTTAAAACACTCAAGAATCTTTGAAACTTTTCTGCATATCTAAATATTTATGAGTTTGCAATGAGCATGAAGTCTTTGCTTAACAACCCAAACAGCCAAACATAAAGAAATCAAACTCTGGGATCTTTGATACTGCAAGTTGGAAAGCTTCAATCTTAAGACGGTATCTGTCAATCAATCGAGCAAATATCGAATGATTTGTTTGCATCTGCTCGTAACTGTTGATCTGCTGTTGCGGTAAATGGCCGATACAAAGTATGTTCTTTTTTGAGGAAAATCTCATGCGCAAGTCAAATTTATTAGATAGAGCTGCTAGAATAATGTGTTGTTTTGACATTTCTTCCGATAAGCCGCCAAACGTCAAAACGCACATAGAAAAACTAGTGAAAGGTACCATCGACCCCACTGTGGGTCTTTGAAGGCTACTTAGGAAAAAGTCGAACTACGATTGTACTTTGGGGTTTTGTTTAAAATAACGTTCCAGCTTCGATGCAACAATGAAGGTATTTAAATTTCACTACGAACTCGATGGAACTATGATGCTTGTTTATAAACGATCTCCCGAGCGAATCTGGGAGCTGATGCTTGTGCTACAAGTCAAAGCCATCAGTATATTAATATAGTTCTTACAATTTAAAAAAAAAATGTATATTTTTAGCCATCTTTTTATATTTTTTGTTGCTTGAAAATGAAACGCGTATGAATATTTTCTTGAACAATTTGTCAAGCTGCTTAAGGGTTGGTTTAAAGTG